>BMAW01112891.1:256617-274040 GCA_019974015.1 Nephila pilipes
ATATTCGAGCAACGTAATATTTTCTTAAATTGTTACTAATAAAACATTCTGGAACAAAAAAATTAATGCTTTGGAATGAAGATGATATACAGTTCTATCATACTTCAGGAAAGGAAATAAGTTAACTTAAATGTCAATACTTATTTAAATTTTTTCAAGAGCTTTGTAATATTATTAACTGTTTACAAAAAAAATTAGGAAAAATAGTTTTGAAACTTTTCTTTAGTTTCTTTGCCTTTGATTACGTAATAAAATATGAAAAATATGTCTTTCGATGCTAATACTTCACATGCGTAAAATTTATTTCTTTACTTGCAAATTCTACGTTTTAGATGTTTTTCAATTGTGAGTGATTGGTGTATTCGTATAACGATTATGATACTCTTGTAACGATATATATATATATAGTTGCAAAATTTTCTCCAATCTCATATAGGTGTACTAAAGAAATCAGACCAACACGGAGGATAATGGTAAACGACATTTTATTCCCAAATATTCAGGACAGGAAAGCTTACAGATAACAAAACTTTGAGAAATTATCAGTATAATCAAGAAATGCTGTCCTCATTAAGGTTAGTGGAATAACTGAATCAAAAATAGCACATATTCAAACCATCAATACAAACACATACAAAACAGCATTTGTAATAGCAGTTACAGCATTTTTAGTGATGTTCAGCTTACTAGTTTGCTAGTCCTCACTACTGGCAAATCTCTATTGTAATACTTCGTATGGATCCTGGCAGACACAAGTCGCTTATCCGCAAATTCAATCAGCTAAGCTACCGGCAATATCTTGGCTGATGCAGTCGACCGTTTCCATCGGTTTCCAGAGCAATTCCTCTTAGCTTCGCGTCTCTTACTATTTATACCCGCTCGGGCTAGATGTAACGTCACAGGGAAATTTCAGGAAAAGTTCGTAATTATTTCCAATTACAAAATCCATTGATTTTTGTGTCTTGATTCGACTTTTATTCATCTTTTACTTATATGAAAGTTTTGCTAATTAACCTAAAATAGTGTTTGAAAATGAGTTTTAGTACTGTTATTTAAATGTTCAACATAAACAAAGATAAAATCTACTTTCCTTTGAAATTTAATAATAAAGATTAAACGTCATTGATAAATATTTACATTTTCCGGTTCATAAATTCATTATGAAATCTAGATAAGGAATCAATATCTAAAAATGTGGTTTTATTCTGCATTTTAGTTCATGTAAATTTTATTGAATATCTAAATCAAATGCATACATTTCACTTACCACCAAAACTTTAATTAATCTAAAGGTAAACCCTGTATTTCCCATTCTCAGAATTAAATTATCAGGAATTTATAATGTATCTAAACATTTAATCATTTTCTTCAGTCAATTGAAAATTGCAAAATTATTTAATAACGTTTGAACTGAAACATTTATCAAACGGTCCTAAAACAACAAATTTTGTCTCAAATCTTTCATATTTTCTTATTCCATATAGTTCGACATTTTTATTTTATGTGGAACATTTAAATAGTCACAAATCTTGTTTTACATTTCTGAGATTCTATGTTATATTGAGATAATTTAGGTATTGCAACACGCGCGCCCGCGAGCTCGCGTATAACATTTCATTTATTATGTAATATATACGTTTAATTTTAAAAATTCAGTTCAAATACTTAACTAATTTTTATACTTCTTTGTTATAACGGAAAACCAAAATATTCGATTACAAAAAATTGTATTCGTATAACTATGTGACATTTTATCCCAAATGCAGTTAATTATTAGTATACTTTATACGTTTTAAATTTAAAATGCCAGATTTTTCCTTCAGTATTTATCAAAAGTATATATAAAATTTTACAAGGGTTATGTAAATAGTATCATTAAAATTTACAATGTACATTATTTTTAAGCCATTAATTAAACTTGTGTATGTACGTATATAATTGTAAAGAAGTCTGCCATAATCATTTTAAAGTATTTTGAAAAATTAAAAAATTTAATAATCAGGTTTAAACGAAGGTATTTTTACTTTAAAATTATCAGAGAATTTATAATTTTCAAAGCAAAATTAAATACATTTTTACAATTTTACATAACATTATGGATTTTTTACAAATTCTTAAGCACTGCATTTTTGTAAAGTGAAAATAAATGATATCTGTAAATGTACTGATATATCTAGCAATGTTTTAAAATTAATACTGTTTAAGTATTATTGTTTAAGTACTATGTTTAAGTAATTAATATGTATTTATTCAGTTTATTTTAAATAATAGAATACGTGGATCGTACTTGATTTTTAATTTTGTTCACTTTTATTAACTATAAAAATAAGTTAAAAAGAATTATTTATTCTTTTTATGGTAAGAGAAAAGATTAATTGTAAGTTGATTATAACTAAAGAAATAAATTTTTAATCATAAAATAATAGCTTGCTTGTATTAAAAATACTTTTAGATGTAGAATGATTGATACAATTTAGAGTTTTAGAGGTATGATGTGTGTGTTGTAATATTTTCTGTCATATAAATAACATATTTTGATCATACGCTTTAAAAACAAAAATAAATATACTCCATTTTTTAAAGTAAGTTTTCAAAAAGTCAATTATCTTTGAAAATGCCTTAATTCTTTTGATTGTCTTAAGAAGGGCTATTACTTTTTTTCAAAAATATCTAAACTATTACAATATCTTTTAATAGTAATTATTCTACGATAAAAGGCTATACATTATACATATCTCAGAAAAAGTGGTTGAATGTAGTCGCGGTATTTCAGCCAAGAAATTACGCTACAAATATTTAAATTGCATTCACGGGATGAAAAAACAAACAAAAAGAAACATTAGCATCTCATTTTTACCACAAAACTGTAATGCAAGAGGAAAAAAATAATCACGCAATCTACGACCGAGCAATAAACAAAAATCTGATACACCACAGATACAAAAACTAATTCGAAGAAAATTATTCATCTAGGACAGTCAGGCCATTCTGAAAAACTTTAGAACATTTTAGATTATCCCTGTAAATAGAGGAAATGTTTGGAGGAAGAATTTTATTTTCGTATTTAAATGCAATTTTTAGGTAATGGTTCAGCATTCATCTTTGGCGGCCTCATTTAGTGAGATGAAAAATTCTGATCGCTTCTCCTTCCCTTCTAATGGATGTTCTATCTTAAGAAAGAAGAAGTTTATGCCAACCTCATCAATTATTCGCCAACTCGTCCGAAACTACCAGCAACCGTGAAAGGGTTTAGATTTTCTGTCTTTCTCTCTTTTAGAAAGGTACCTTCAAAGTAGCATAGAGGACGTTTGACGGCTGATGGGGTCGTTATCTCTTAAAGCTGCTGTGGGAAGGGATCGGTTATGTAGGAGAAGGAAGTAATTAGATGAAGTAAAGGGATATAAAAGAAGGATATGAGATGTACTGCAATTAAAAATATTCGATATGATGTTTGGGAATGAAGTCGGATGCGTATTATACTAACATAAAGTGATAAATGTTTTTAAATATAAAAGTGTCACGATAAATATTATTTGAAACTAGTAATATTTTTAGAATATTCGTTCATAATTATTTATTATTTGTGATAGGTTTGTCATATGGCAATAAATAATCGGAAAATAAATAAAAAGAATGGATGAATATGTTCGTTTTACTTAAGTAGCATCAAAATAAGATTTTCGGTGTAAGTTACAGAAAATATTTTAAGAATGAATATATATATATATATATTTGTATGTATCCAACATTCTTGTGTATGCTGTATGTAATATTATTGTAATGTCTTGTGACTGAATTGTTTACATTTAATATCGTAGTGTTTACACGGAACACTTTGTCAGCTCATCCAGTCGAAAAGTGTTTTTCAACTATGATTTCGGATCCTATTTCAACTATTCAGATTTAAATTTAGTAAAATAACGAGATTGTTTTGACTTTGAACAAAATTCCGCTTTTAATAATATGTGATGCATTTACCTCTAATAAAAATATCAATTCTGTTATAAAAAAATATCACAAAAAAAAAAAAAAAAAAAAAAAGATTTTAGAGGCGGCAAACACTTCTCTTACTGTTTTAATTTTATATTTGTGAAATGAAATGATTCGTTAAGGTATAAAAGTATTTTTAACCAACAAAAAAAATTCAAAACCATTTTTAAAGTTTAATTAAATTCATAAGCAAATAGAATTCATTTGCTGTTGCATGAATTATATAAAAAAATTATTATCTACTTTAATAATATAACCATTATATAACCATACTATAATCCTTTTAATAATATATTTGTTGATGGGGATAATAAGGTCTATAATTCTAGAATAACTTAGTATAACAATGTATTAACATTACAAACCTATTACAACATAACATATTACAACATATTGTTTTTAGTTTTTGTATCTTCAAAAACGTTTGGGTGTTTCAAAATTCTTCAAAAATGTTTTCAAATTTCATATTTTTTAACTTCTTGATTTTTGTTTATTTTTTATTTACTTTTCATTATTTATAATTATATATATACAGAGCTGCTCTTAAGAAACGTATCATTTAAATAAAATATAATTTATTCATCTCAAAAGTGCAAAATAAAGTAAGAATGATTATACATTGAAAAAATGAAAATGTGTTAATTTCAGACTATTTTTACGCTCATCCTTGCAACAGTCTTTGATGTAAGACCAAAGCATTTAAATCTTTTTTTCCTTAATTCATTTAATCCTTTGAAAGTAATCGTTTCTTGGTATTAAATGTATTTACTAAGTAAAGAATAAAAAAGCTAAGCAACTGACGTTTTTAACGTGTCAACATACTGATTTCATAAATTCTAAAAAAATTCTTTAACTCCCTAATAACAATTTCATAATGGTGAAAGTAATTACGTCAACGACGCTATAAAAAGATGTTATTTAATTGCAGGCCTCGTTTCGGAAAATGGCTATCAGAAATTGCGTACCATATCCCTAGCGTTTATGAGAAAGAATTTTGGAGCAAAAAATGTATTTTTTCGATCGTTTTTATGGCTGCTGTATAATTATTTCCGCCATTGTCGATTGAAATCGTCTTCATATATATTGTATTAAAAGAAATGGATAAAACGAGTTAAAAGGAGAACACATCACGTCATTCTTATGAAAATAAAACGTTAGTTGAGTTTTTATCTCAATGAAAATAAAGTGCCATTACATGCTTCTTATTGTAAATGTTTTTGTATTTATGAAAGTAATAACTAGGGCAGTTTGAACTTTGACTGCTTGTGCACTAAGAAACTACCATCCTTCATTTAATGAAAAATATTCCTTTTTTCTCTTTCTGTTTTTAGAAACACTATTTCGCTTACTATCCTAAAAACTAAGCGAAAAATATTTTAAGCATATCAAATCTCTCCAATCTCCTTATTAGAATTTGTGTTGTTTGTATTCCTTTTTGTGTATATTAAAATAAATTAGCAAAATTATGTGCAGATTTGTATATACAAAAATGTATCTGCTGCTATAGGAACTGACAGCTATAATTATAATGAAGTTAGTCAATAATAATTCCAAGGAAAAACTTACTTTAACACGTTTCATAAATTTAATGAAAAACTAAATAATGGCGCTGAAATGAATTCTCACAATATAATGTTAAAGATATGAATTGTCTTAGGAAGTATTTAATTAATCTTGAAATTTTCAAAAGATATTGGTTTTTGATTATGTAACTTTAAATCCATCTAAATATTAAATCACTGTAGAATATAATAACATATATATATATATATATATATAAACTCGCTGTTTGTAGAACACCATGAAGGAATCATCAGAATCAAATGAAATTCGCAGCAAATGTCAATTATAGGATATTATGCAAATTAATAAAGTTTCAGATCCATCGCGCGTGCGCGGCGCGCGCAGCGCCCTCTGAATTGATGCTGAAAGCGTATAAATAAAGTGCTGTAGCGGGACGTTGAAAAAAGTCTATGATTATTTGTTAGTGGCAAACGTTTAGTGAGACCTGAGTATGCCTCCACGACGGAAGAATAAGAAATTCAAGCAACTTACGGAGTTTGAACGAGGGAGGATAATCGGCCTTCGAGAAGGAGGATTTTCCTATCGCGCAATAGCAGCTCGTATGCAGCGGAACAGTTCCACAGTGATGCGAGTTTGGAAGCAGTGGACCGACGAGCACCGAACAACTCGAAAAACAGGCACTGGACGACAGAAGGTGACGTCAGAGCGCGATGATCGACACCTGCTCCGCATGGCGGTGAATGATCGCACAGCTTCCTCCAGGCAGCTGGCAGCACGTTGGTCTACTGCTACAGGTGTACAATTGTCGGCTTCGTCAATTCGTCGTCGTCTGCTGCGCCGTGGATTGCGTGCAAGGGTGCCTTTATACAGGATTCCCCTCACGGCGAATCATCGACGGCTGCGTCGGCAGTGGGCTCTTGAGCACAGAGACAGGCGAGCTGATTGGCACCAAGTTGTCTTTTCAGATGAATCACGCTTCAATTTGTGGACCCATGATGGCCGTGTTCGTGTTAGACGTTATGCCGGTCAACGCTGCCTTCCTGAGTGTATTATTGAACGACATAGTGGTCGAACACCCGGAGTTATGGTCTGGGGTGCGATTTCGTATCATGGACGATCCAATTTGATACGAATTGAGGGTAATCTCAATAGCAACAGGTACGTCCGTGAAGTGCTACAGCCCGAAGTCGTTCCTTTCCTTCAAGGCATCCCTGAAGCTATCTTTCAGCAGGATAATGCACGCCCACATGTTGCGCGGACTGTTCGAGACTTCTGTTCAGCACAACGCATGCAACTTCTTCCTTGGCCTGCTTATTCACCGGATATGTCGCCTATTGAGGACGTGTGGGATATGGTTGGTCGGCGTCTCGCTCGTGATCCGCGTCCTGCAGTTTCCAAAGACGAACTTTGGTTGCGCATACAAGCGATATGGAATTCTCTTCCTCAAGCAGATATTCAACATCTGTTTGACTCCATGCCACGTCGTATAGCAGCACTTATTGCAGCGCATGGTGGCTGCACCAAATACTGATTTCGGACGCTTAATTTGTTTCTTTTGTTTTGAAAATTTCATCATTTATTTGTATCAGTACAAGTCGTTTCTGCATTAAATTTCATTTGATTCTGATGATTCTTTCATGGTGTTGCATTTTCTACAAACAGCAGTATATATATATATATATATATATATGATTTCTTAAGTATGAATTTAGAATTAAGATAAAAATAAAATTATCATTAGAATAAATTTTGTTAAACGATTTATCGATTATATTTTCCCAAGTTTGCCCTTAAGTTATTAATCAATGTTATTAGAAAATTTTAGCTGAAATTGAATTTATCATATATTATTTAATTAATTTTTTTCATAGTACATTCGTTCCAACTATTTTTCTAAAAAACTGGAAGCTATATATATCTCTTATTAACTAAAAACATAATGCGATAAAATCTGCGTCAATAGTTACTTGGAAATTGAGATCTGTATCACTGTAGACAATAGGCTATTTTAAAAGTGATAGCTAAAATGCTTCTTTTAATATTGGAGAATTTTTTAATGTATAGAAAGTAAACTGGGAGATACATTTTATCATAAATGATTTTGATAATTAGAAATTCTGACTTATTAAGCAATAATCACTTCTAAACTTATAGTGATAAAACTATAATTGAAATTATAATTGAATTGAACTTCATTTCAAAAGGCTTTAAAATAAATATTAGTTGCTCAGATTAAATTTTTAATTAAATAAAGCATTATTTGCCAAATATCCATTGCTACTCGTATTAATCTAAAACAAATTAAATTTAGCATCAATAATTTTCAGTAAAGTATCGAGAAATATTTTCAGTTTCCCATTCCGTGATATACTTTTTTAAGACTGGTTAAAGGAAAAGCAAACTTGAAAATAAATTTCTGTAAAAATTCTGAGCATATTTTATAGTAAAATGTTGAAGCAGTTTTGCTTTTGTAGTGTTAAAATATTTAGATGAATCAATACGTAGTAATAACACTAAGTAATCAGAAGTTAACTAGAGAAATATCCCTTCGATAAAACTGACATGATAGAAAACCTGATTAGATATACAAGGCGATTCATTATTCTCTTCGAGACTTCGGGATTCTAAAAAAAAAACGATGGCATATGCAACGGAAAGGAACTAAATATAGATAATCTTTTACATACCTTTCAGATGTTCGATATGTTCATCTTTGGTTACACGCCAGACATCAATTTGATAATCAAGTTCTTGTCATGCTTTTCCCGTTTACTGTCTCCACAGATGAACCCGGCCTACTGCTTCGTTTCGCATCCCACAAGCATTTTGTTCCTACGAAATTCTTCTGTGCCATACATCAATTGACTTTTCTGTATTCCGTACGAAATTTCATCTGGAACCGACACCACTGATATCAATTTTGGAAATTCTGTCATACCGAAAGCGGTCTGTTCACTCTCGAATGACGTATATTTTCATTCACTGTTTTCAGTTGCTTGTGTAGTGGCACTGGCCAGAGAGTTCTGTTGATAAGAAATTGGTGTTTTTATATCTAGTTCAAGGTCCTTTTCTAATGTATTTCTCATCATTTGTCTTTTTAGAATTTTGAAATCCAAAATGGAATTATGCTTCTCCCCGTATTTTAACATAAGAGTACAGGAATTCAGGTTATAAGATTGAAAAAATTACCTTAGTACATAAATATTGAGAATTCTCTACTTTACACCTTCAGTTAATTTACATTTTGTTTAAACATATTAGAAATTGTATAATAATAATAAATTTTGAAATTATTTTCACATAATAATATGTGTTTTTAAGACATAAGATAAAGAAATATTTTCCTAATATTTGGTCCACAAAAATACTAAATTTTGCACATTCACTAACAAATATTAAATAAAGATAAGCTTCATAGTAAATTTTACCATTAACTTATTTTTTCGGACGTGAATAAAATAAACAAATCTTAAAGTAATAAATAGAATGTTAATTTAATTCCAAATAACGATTTGGAGATTAAAGATATCATTATAGAATACAGCTTATTCATCAAATATTTCTTGCCTTATCAAAATTGGATTATGTTAATAATAATAATTATTTTCGGTCAATATTTTAATGTTATTAAAATTGTAACAGAGTGTTAAAGATACATGGTCAGAAAATTAATTAGAAGTGTGACACACATCATTGCGGTATATAGGCATTGTGGTATGTTAAAATGAGTGATACTTATAGCATTTCGGGATGTAGAATAAGCTACTACCCCATTGAGTGGCCACTCTGATTGTACCAACATGGTTTCGCTTCTCATTACAACTTAATCCTGGTCTTTAACAGCACGCTTTGCTATGAATTGTCTTCAAAACTTTCTCGACCACATTATTGATAGATTGGTTGCCTGATATTTTCTCCACTCACAATGGAAATTTGGTTACTCGAATTTTAAGGGAAATGTTAAAAATCTTGTGTTAAAGAGTTGTCAAGTGAGCAAGTATATTGTAAAATTGATCAGCTATTCTTAAACGTATCCAGAAAAGCATAATTGGCCGAATTTAACTCTTACGCTATCAATCAACAATCACATATTTTTTTCATTCTCTTAATACAAACACTTTTGTTCGACTTTTGTGAACTATTTTGTTTGTATTTTTGGTTTTTTTTATTTCAATTTATTGTGTTATTTTTGGTAAGATGTCATCATATTTCCTACTTTTTATTGTAATTATCAGCGAAAATTATTTGGTAACTTATCTTGTATTTTATGCTGAAGATTATGTTCTGGGATGTATAGAAGGGAACGCCCCTTTCAGTAATTTAGAACTTGTTTGGCTTACATTACACTGATCAAACAAAAATTCTGAGAAAACGCTTGCAAAGTTTTCCCCTTAATCATTTTAACTCAAAAATGTGTATTAAAAACAAGATATTTATCTACAATCTAATGCTCCACAAATTTCTTACCTACGCTAATCCAGTCTAAAAACTTGCAGTGAATTTCCATAAAAATGTTTTGGAAAGATCTCAAAATATCATATTAAGACAAATTAAAAACTCCATTAACATCCTCATCCTTATAAACTTTTTTTATGCAGATTGTACATAAATTTTTCGCTTACAATAACATCCAGGATGGCTGAGCAATCTGAAGAACAGATGATTACACTTTAGATAACTGTATTAACACACTCAGAAATATTTTATTTTTTAAATTTTAAAAAATTTACCTATTTCTACCACTTTTTTTATTCTAAATTCTCAATTCAAGCATTTTAGCAAAATATATACTATAAAGGTAACTCCCTTTATGATCACGCCTTGATCAATAGGACAGCTCCTCGAGAGCAAGCTGTCGTAACACTGTTCGAAATTTTTTCTCTTTGGAATTTCACCAGCACGAGAATCTGGTCCATGGTTTGCTAGTCACCTATATTGATATACCCTCTCCAAAAATCTTCCAACCAATAGCAAAATTTCAAATTTTTCTGCCACATTTTCCCCTGTCTTTCTCGACTTTTTAATTTACTTTATTTTAACTTAATCTTACACTTTTAAGTGGCAATGTTTTTATTTTAAATTTATTAGCTTTCTTAAATTCCTGGGAAGTAACAGTCCAAAGCAACTCATTTTTATCTCTTCCATATTGGAAATTAAAGGCAAGAAGGCCTATGTACTCCATGAAGTATCAAACTGTTTTGTGTGGGTGTGTCAGGTATTGTGTCTTGAAAAATTTTATTGCAGTTTTACTTTTTCTAAGCAATCAAATAAAGTGATGTTGTCTAAAAGGTGTTTTTTTTTCCTTTCGAAATCGTAGGATACCACTTAAGGGTGATAGAAAACATGTGAACAAACAGTATTCACTAAATAATGCAAAGGTGGAGAGCAAGCGGTGAACCACAAGACATCGCTGTCATGGAAAGCATAAAGCGCGAGTTTCTTACACTTCGTCATTTCTACCGTGGATTTCGGTTGGCATGGCAACCTACAGTAAATCAGGAAGAGGCCATAGCCTAAAAATATTGAAACATGTCTGTGGTTTCATTACTCGTATGACATACAAAATATTTTGAAACTCGTGGGCAAAAATTTAAGGGATGGCGACAAACAATAGTCATGAAAAGGTCATGCCTCTTGTAGTCCAAAGTAGAAATGATGATGTCTAAGAAAATTCGCGCTCTATGTTTTCAATTACAGCGCCGCCTAACAGTTTATCGCTAGCTTCCACTTATGCATTGTATGTTGAAAATTGCTTTTCTATTATCCCCTAAATTTTTGCTCGTGAATTTCTAAATACCATGTAGAAGTATTTGTGAGCTTTTTTAGAGTGATTTTAGTAACCAACACCGAAATTTAGAGATCCGTTAGAGCCATGAAGTTGAATTATAGAATTAAGTCTAATTTGAAATTTAGTGTTTGTGAACCAAGATGCTTCATTACGACTTCTTTAGCGAATATTCAGTGAAGAACACTGACTGTAGCTGAACACTAACTATATAGGGCACACGCTTTAAGAAAAGCAGCCCAGGTAAATATAATTTTGTCTTATTTTTGGAGTTATTCTTCGCTTTGAATGAGTGAATATGTGTAAAATGTGTATTTAAAATTGAAACCTTCTCTCATGTCGAGGCCACGGTAGCCTAGTGGTCAACGTCGTGGACTCGCGGCCGGCGGTTTTCGCCAAAGACCCGCCGTGTAGCTGGGGCTGTTCCACATTAAATCTATCGGGGCCCAAACTCCTTCCGTTGGCGTGCTGTGGATGTTAGGAGAAGGGGTGCCAGCTCAGGTGTATTCCTCGTCACTTACTGCGGTTCAAAATTACGAAGTCCTTTGCCAATAGCCCTCGTGTTGCTTCTAGTGCAACGTTAATAAAACTAAATCTAAAGTTTCTTATGTCCAATAAACATTTTTATAGTTCTTAGTTTTGGGATAAATTCTTACTCCTGATATTGCGTGGAAAGCAAAATTATTTTTGTTTCCGTAAACGTGTTCTCGAAAAATTTTGTCTCACCAAAGTATTTATGCAAGGAATGCAGTGTCTACAGTTTCAGCTTACAAGGGCACAGTTCCAAAACTTATTTGTTTCGATTTGTAGAGTCATAGTAAAATAAAAACATTACGCTTACATTAATTTATTGTATTTACTTTAGAAAATTATAACGTATAATTACACAACCGTAAAAAGTTAGAAAAAATGTTATCTTCTCTGGTTTTAAGTTTCGGGAATTCACAGTGTTGCGTCATATATTTTCAACTACGACACAGTTAGTTTGATTTTTTAACTTCGTGTTACAAAATGTAAATAAATATTATTATTACCTACTAGAAAAAAAGAATTTTTTTTTAGTTTCAGAGTCGAAATAATTTGATACAATGCATATTTACTGTTTCATCGTAAGGAAATTGCTACTATCTACATCTTACTAAGGGTAACGAGTTAACGTTGTTCGAGTTATCCAAAATCAACCGTAGCACCTTTGGGACCTGATGGCAAAACTTTTACAAATATTTTTGGAAAGTTGTTTATTTAATCATATAGTTGAAGACAATTTGCAACGAAATTCCATAGATACCACCCGGGAAAACTTTATCAATATATGCTACGGCAAGTAACAGATTGCATCCACGCCAGAGATGGATCGTCACCTTATTAACTTCCTTAATTTGTAGCAAACTCTTCAGTAAATCCCCCAGTCATTCCGAAATTGCTATAATTTCTTTTTCTTTGTATGATTTTCCCATTAAACTATTTTTGTCAGAATAGAACAACTCTTTCAAGATGTATCGATTTTTTTATAAGTCTTAGATTTTATAATACAAAATATATGTACTTCTAATAAACTACACAAAAAGATATTTTTGTAAATTCTTAAGTAGGGATATCCTAATAAAGAAAACGAATGAATCTATCTGAAATTTTAAAAAAAAATTAAATTAAATTATATTTTTATTTTACTCATGACAAATACTCACATAAATTTTCATTAACAATCTGCGAAAAACACTGAGTCGACATATCACTCATGTCAAAAGGAGAGAGGTTGTAATTATCTAGAATAAACTATTCAAACAAATGTAGATAAGTGCTTTTTTTTACATTACTTTCCGCAGAAAAGTTATATCTACTAATCTCTCTCTCAAAAAAAGTAAATAACACAAAACACGTATTGAAATAAATGCTTTTCGAAATGAAAACTATTTGAATTACTTTTCTAATTACCAACTTCCAAGTGTCACGCTAATTTGAGCAAAAGACATGTGAACGAGCGGCTAATTGGAAAAGCAATATGTTTAATTTTTATTATATTGCACCCTGTTATGTCTCAAACAAAATAAAGTTGGTATCTGCTATAAATATACTTTTATTTCGACAAAACCTATCCATCTTTCACTTATAAAAGTTGTAAGGAAAAATGAAATACTTAAGCGAACACAAAATTTTAGTTTTTTAGTACTGTTTGTTTATTTAACTTAGATGGTATTAATCTTCTATTTCAAAAGAGATTTATCAGTTGTATTTGTTTACCTTCAATGAGCGATAAATATTCTGTTTAATGTCTCTGAGATATTTAACTAAAGTCTTCAGGGAACATTATATATAAAAAACATTCCCAACCAAATCGATGTAATTATTGAATCCTTCTAATTTAATTATGGATTGGGCTAAGTTATGCTAAAGTTAACAAAACATTACATTGTAGCAGTTTAGTATTTAAGCAACTTATAAATTTGTTTATCATAATTACTTTTTTATAACGTATATTTATAATGCACTGTTACTTGAATAAATAATGCAGATATTTTTTTTCTTTTAGTATCAAGAGAGTTTTCATCCAAGAAATGATATTTTACACACAAAATAAAAAGCAGTCTTCATTTATTGTACAAAATAGGCAAAGAAAATAATTATTACAGTTATCTAGTTAAACTGGATACAAATTACAATTACTGAATTTGTGCAAAAAATATCATGTTAAAAGTTTTTAAAAATTTTGATTAAAATTCATTACGTTCTAATTTGAAACATTCCGTTATTTATTAAATTGATAGAATATATTCTTCACATTATGGATTTTGAAAAATATTGGATTTTGATAAAGCTCTTCGAATTTTGAGAAAGTGAAATTCCAAATAGAATATTTTTCATTATTTAAGGACATATCTTTTCTTTATTTTATAAAGAAATAGCAGGTCAATCACTTGATTTTGAAAATTGTTGGCTAATTTTAGAAATGATTAACACATAATATTCTACTACCAGGAATAGAAACTTAGCTATATTTGCATTACACGCTTTGTTAGGACTCGTTAAATGTATAATCTTTCGGATTCGCTAAATGTACTTCCTAAATCTTTATGTTTATCTTGAGTGGCAACTGTATTTAAAATGTTGATGTCTGTCATGTTTTGTTAACGGAATAAAAAGAATTTGTCCGAAGATCGCTTGTTTTACGTTCGTGCTTTATACGTGATTATAACAAATAGTTCAGTCTAATATTTTACTTTACTTAGATATTTTTACTTTATGCGATTGTTCGAAATGGTGCCGAATCCCGGGATCGAACCAGGGATCTTTAGATGTGCGAAACAAGAGTCCCGCAGACACAGCATACACTGCTCTATTTACATGTGCTACTACTAGAGCCTTACGCATAGAATTTGTTTCCGACTTGAGCACTGACAAATTTCTTTTGGCTTTGCAACGATTTATTGGTCGAAGAGGACTCCCATATACAATCTATACAGATAATGCTACCACCTTCCATGCTGCAAATAAAGAACTGATACATCAGTGGAAAGTTATCACTTCAGAAAAAATCCAACAATTTTATGCTCATAATGGCATACATTGGAAATTTATTGTACCACGTGCTGCTTGGTGGGGAGATTGGTAGGAACGCTTGATTGGCCTAACAAAGAGATGTCTTCGGAAAGCTATTGGCCATGCTTTGTTGGATATAGAAGGTCTATCTACAGTACTGATTGGTATAGAAGCCGCACTTAACAGCAGACCATTAGTATTTGAAGAGGGAAGTGATGACAACATAGAAGCTCTGACACCCGCTCACTTTTTGACTGGCAGAAAATTGACCACTATACCAACAAATCCAGAAAATAACGACGCTAAACTTACACAATTGTATAAAAAACAGCAGGAGATGCTAGACACTTTTTGGAAAAGATGGTCGAATGAATATCTTTTACAATTACGTTCCTTTCACCATGTCAATGGTGAAAGGAACGTAACTGTAAATTCATTCAGGAAGGTTCAAAGGAGGTTCAGAGTACAAAGCTCTCTGAAACTCCAACTCGGAGACATTGTTTTGTTGCAAGAAGATGTCCACCCAAGACACGTATGGAAAAATTCTCGCATTAAAAAACTGATTGAAGGCAGAGATGGAAAAATTAGATCGTGCATTCTACATACAGGAAGAAAAGACATCACCCGTCCTGTACAGCTGATCATCCCTCTATAGATTGATCAGGGAGGGGAGGACGTTAGGATTCGTTAAATGTATAATCTTTCGGATTCGCTAAATGTACTTCTTAAATCTTTATGTTTATCTTGAGTGGCAACTGTATTTAAAATGTTGATGTCTGTCATGTTTTGTTAAAGAAATAAAAAAGAATTTGTCCGAAGATTGCTTGTTTTACGTTCGTACTTTATACGTGATTATAACAAGTAATTCAGTCTAATATTTTACTTTACTTAGATTCTTTTACTTTATATGATTGTTCGAAACGCTTGGCAGCCGTTTTCATCAGAATTCTAGGCTAATGAAAATCACTCGCGTATAAACTAACACTGAACATCTATATTTGTGAGAAATGTAAAATGAGGCTAAATAGCAAAAATGAGCTTTAATTTCTAATTTCTGCAACTCAGGCGACTTCAGAAAATACTACATAAATTTCATCCAATTGAGATTGTAATTTTCATCATAAATCAACAATATCGCATGTAACTAAAGAAAGTTCCAAAAACTCAAATCCAAAGTAATCCAAAGAGTGTATGGCGCAGTGTTCAAGAGTTGCTACCTTAGCTAACTGGCTCCCATTTGTGTTTTGAAATACAACTCAATACATTTTTGTTTTAATTTTTGTGTCATTTTATTTTATATCTCAGTTTGTGTTTCTTCATTTTAAGATTGTGTAAATGTTTTTCCTATTCTGAATGCCTATTTTTAATATATTCAAGACAATAAATATATTCCTGCAACATCAAAACTTTCCTTCCAGTATCTAAAATTTGTAATCTATACATTCAATTTGTTTTAACAATGAAATTGTTGTGAGCAAGCGAAGTAACCAGGATCGTATCACAATGCAAACTTAAATTTTAAAATAAATATTAGGTGGTTGGTGGGAATAAACATACAGGCGGTAAAAACCTAATAAATCAATGATTAATTTGTTGAGCTGGATGTCTAGTAATCCATTGTTTAAATATAAGTGGTACTGTATTTTATAATTTATTTCCCCTGTTCACTAACTATATTTAAAGAGAATGAAAAAAAAAGTTAAAGAAACTATTTTCAGCACTTCTTACTTACTGTTTAACATGTTTATATAGTTATAATTAATGTCTCTTATTCAAATTTCATTATTCAGAGCATTTTTCAGAATAAAAATGCTAATCTATATAATTCGATTCCTAATTGCCTTTTAGCATGGAATTCTAAGATTCTGCCTTTATAATAACACCCCATTACTAGAAATTGTTGGCATCTATACTCGATTTTATTCATAAACTTAGTATTTCTAGCACAAAACAGTTAAGTAACCACTACAAAAGGTATTATTGATTTAAAATTATTAGGTTTTGTATCTAATGCATAAATTCACATTTATTATGTATCATATAACCATGTAATTTATTTTTCAAGTTTGATGAACTTTGATTCTTATGAGTCTGATAAAATAATTATAAAATAACATATTTTCCTTATAAAATAAATCTCAAAATCTAAACGATTTCACAATTGGATAAAAACATTGTATGTTCTAATTTTTAGGTACATTATTATTTTACTTAAGATAAATTTGAAATAAATGACTGATAACATCACAAAATGATCAAAAACAATAGTCAGACGCTTATCTTATATTATTAATTCATAGGAGAGGTTTAAATGGAATCTAAAATGCCTCAGAAAGCAGAAACATACTTTGAAACATGTTTTGTGTGCGTGTGTTTGGAATGAAGTTAAATAGTTACTGTTTAACTCTAAAGTAATTAGCTAAGAAAATAAAGTAACATAAAAATAAGAAATAAAATCCAGCTAAACAAATAATATATGTAGTAAATTAATGAAATAAATTATAATAATTAGAGGTTTTTTTTAAATAAAAACTAAAAAAAGTAAGACAATTGTGTATCTAATGCGCAAAGGAAAACATACATTGAC
>BMAW01112907.1:0-15278 GCA_019974015.1 Nephila pilipes
TTTTTTTTTACCTTTATTTAATTGAAGATATATTATATCATTAATAATCGATTCACTTGAACTTGATAAATTAGTGTTAGATATTGATTGAGTCTTTGAAAGTAGCATAGATACATTTTCTTGAGGCTGAAACACTAAAGATGACACATTTTCTTCATTTTGTTTCACATTATCATCACCAAGATTAACTTTACTTCTATTTGTCAATCCAACTATTTCAATATAAACATCAAAATGTCCACTATTATAGTTTCCCGTAAAACGTAATCTTTTTTTTTCTCTGAATTGTTTCACCAACAGAAGCTATAAGGCAGACGCCTTGATACATTTCGAACTGATAGGGAAATAGCTCTGCCACCGCCATAATTTCGCAAATAGATCCATACGTGTTTGGCTTACATCTTTCGGTAAAATATAAATCGTTAGTATTATAAGGAGCGCCAGGTAGCATTTGAGTGCAGCATTTAAACCGATACCAGTTGTTAAACATGTGAGAAACGATAATATTTCTCATTTTATACGCCATCGATATGTCACCGAACACCAGCAAAGACAGAGACGAAAATAAACATGCTCCGTCGCCAAGAATTTTAAAAACTTTGAAAGGAGTAGGTATTCCATCTATCCAAATATATTCAACATCCATTATTAAAAACTATAACTGAAAAGTAAATATGAAAAATCAATTTGTATTAACCTACAATGAAATACATTTCAAGTTAAAAAATATAATTAATTTTTAAAATCAAATTATTTAAAAATTCAACAAAAAATACTTACAAAAAGATAAAGTATAATAAAAATTTTTAGCAAAAAGTCACCCGTATTGCGTTATCCTTTTTACAAAGGGTTTTACAAAGGGATAACTCTTACGCTAGCAGCATATCTAAAACTGCATTTGAATAGACAGAATTGCTCTTAAAAAATCATATCATTAAAAATAATTCTGTATTCTGAAAACAGTAAAATATCCAGCCATTTTAAAAAAACAAAAACGTATATTTCCTAGAAACCAAAAACTAAAAATTGCCAAAATACAAAAACAAAACTTTTGCATAATGTTTACATTAGGTTACAGTTAATGCGTACATCAAAATAAATATTTTGACAGTTAACATACTTATTTTTTTTTTATCAATGACATGAATAACATACCATTATTATTCATTAGCTAAAAGCCAACTTCAATATCTTCGTAAGATTGCTTTTAGATTTACAAATGTAATTTATCAATCATTATTAATAATAAATACTTTTCTCATGAATTTAAAACTTATGTCTAGGTTCCACAACAATAAAAATTATTGCTGAGCAAAGCGGGCGGAAGTTAGCTGGGGTTACCATAGTATAGCTTTTTAAAATTCACAATGCAAGGTCATTGAAATGCTTTGACTTGGCGGTGGAAGATATTGTGGTGGCGGTGGATTTGGTGATAAATCCATCCTCCATCAGCGCATCAATTTTAAATTATTTGGTGTTTTCCATTTCGCACGCGCAAATCTCGCCAATTAAACTTAATTGGTAGCAATACACAGTATACATAAAAAAAAATATTATTCCGTTTGGCGTCGGTCATGTCATTTTTCGCGATAAAGTCGCCAAAAATGATATAAGCAATGGATAAAAAAAGATTAACGGATGAAAATTACATTTTGGATTAGAATTCCGTAAAATCCGTTCTTAGTGAGCGTCTACATCGCAAAATGAGTAACTGTACCAAATTTCAAGTCAATCGGTTGTATAGTTTTAGAGATATCGTGATGAGTCAGTCAGTGGTATTTCGCTTATATATATATAGAAGATAGATTGAAAATTTTTCTGCTAGAATAGTTAATCCTTCCGAGTTTGGGTTATGCTCAGTAACAATAAATAAAGATAGCATTGCGAAGAAATTTAAAAGAAAAAGATTATCAAAATATTTTGGTATTTTCTGGTTATTCGAATCGCAATGGAAAGTCGCCAATTTTTCGATGATTTGGTGAAAATAAACTGGAAATTTTACGAGGAAAACAAAAACCTACATGGCCTATATTTACATTTTTACTGGTAACAGATGCCGTTTAGCTATGATTCTCCATATTTCTTCGAAACATTCTTTTTCCTACACTTTCTATGTATTTAGTAAAATAAATTCGTCCAGATAGGTCGAGAGATAATGTTGCGATTCTTAACACTGTTTTCAGCTTCAGAACTGCATTTTGACAAAATTCAATTGCTTAAAAAGTATGACTTCAGAAAATTAATTTTCATATTCTTGTTGAATAAAGTACCATATTTTTGAAGAAATCCAGTGCTTTCTTATTTATTATCCGGCTGATTTCCCTACATTATTATAACAAATAAACTTACATCTGGGGAATTATCGATACGACACTTAAGTATATAGTGGGTAAATTTGCTGATATTCAACCATACGTGCAGAATCCGCATTCGTGGTTAGACATTTGCATCAAAAGCTCACCAATGTCTTTAAATATTGAAACACAGGAGCCTTAACAGTCAAAAAGTTTCAGAACAGTTTGAACTTTAAGGAACTGAAGAATAAACTAAATATAATAAGTAAATAAGTTCGTTTTTATATATAATTACTAAATATAATAAGTAAAGAAGATTTTTTTTTTTTTAAAAAAAAGTGAAATTATTTCTGGTTAATTTGATTGACAAGGAAATTGTTTTATAATTAATAGAAAAATTGTCCTAATTATTGTACGGTCATCAATTATTCTTATCGAAGGTTATTTAACGAATTTTAATGCTGAGATATGAATTAAAATCCATTTTTTTATGGAGAGGAGTTTGTTTCACGCGCTCTCATTATCACGATAATATTTATGGCATAAAATTGTATCTTTAAGAAATAAGCATTATTTTCCAGAAACAAAATTGTATTTACTCTAATAACAGTAATAATCTACTTAAAACTTTTTGATCATCATAACGTCTTAGAAGAATTCATGTTAAAAAAATTCTCCTAGGCAGTTTTTAAGGAACAGTAAAACATATTTTAGTTTAATTTTACCGACTTGGATAGCGCTTTCAAATTAATAAAAGAATTATCTATTACTGGAAAATCATTAACAATTTACTTTTTGCTTTTAATGCTTCGATATTTATTATTGCTTAAACATGTCATCTTTTTTAAATAAGCTTATATGTTGTAGAAATAAAGCTATGCTTTCTAAAATCACATTTAATTTTTCCAGAAATTTTGACTAATGTATATCTGGTTTATACTCCTTTCAAGTACATTAATGAATAAAACTTTTAGTATGCAATTTATTGAATCGTAAGCAAACGTCGAGATCTTACCAAAATCCATTCGTATAGATATGCCATTGAAAATCCGGTTGGCTCCGGACTGTCATTGGTCACGATTCTGTATGAGGAGGGCGATTACTGGATAAGTAGCCAATCTTGGCGATGTAATTTAATAGAAATTGCTCACGCAAGCTTAGATAAAGTTTAACTCGAACATTTCGAAGCAAACGTAGAGAATAAGCCTAAAATATATTACGTATAATATATTCGTTTATTACAATTTTTCACAAATAATTTTATAAAATTTGGAAATTTCAACATTATACGAAAGACCATCGTAAAGTTTTAATTATTACTAAGAAATAATCGAGATATTTGGATTTAATTTATTCTGCATACTAACTGATATTTATGTACATAACGGTGTCAATTACAGCTATTTATGTTTTTTCGTTTGGTTTCAGGTAGCCGCAGATTAAAATAACTTCCTCATGAAGAAGAAAAGACTTCATATCTGCTGAATTCTAGAATGATAACCTTCGAAGGGTCAAAAAACGTTGGGAAAAATGTATAACTCTAGAATGGTATTATGTAGAGAAGTCTTAAGAATAATTAAAAAAAAATCAAGTTTATATCTCCATTAATTTTAGCAATAATTAAAATTTCATGTGTAATAACTAAAGCTTTACTATACAACTCGTTACTTCAGTTATTTGTCATTCTAATCATTAAAAGGATAAATTTATATGTAGAACAAATTTTATCCAGATATCTTGAATAATAATTAATATTTTATGATTCTCCCCCTAAATCGTTTTTTTTTTCTTGTTTATTTGAATAATGGCTTTAATCGTTTAAATAAATTTTATTTTTTTGTTTATGCATGATTCATACTATGCCATTAAGCGTTTAAGAAAGACACAATAAAAATATGAATAATATTTAAAAAACTGCTTATGATTGGTCGAATATGTTGCTACCACATGCTTGTCGTATTAGACCGGGAAAATCCTTAGATGAATCTTTAAATTTAAAAATCTTTCTTGTTTCAAAGTGAAGTTTAAGGGAATTTTAGCATGTTTGATTAGCATTTTGATAGTAAGTAAAATACTTTAATTTTATCTTAGGCTATTTTATAAAAGTTTTCATAGGTGTTTAAAAGAATTAAAAACGCATCCTATCAAAATAATGAATAATAAAATTCGAAATAAAAACCAACGTTTTTAAAAACAACGTTTTTATATGGTGGCAAAGTTTATTAAAAATTATTAAAATATTAGTTAAAACTGGTCGCAGATATCTAAATATTGCATTGTTAGGCAAATAAGAACGGTTCCCGAAATTTCAGAGCTCTAGCTTGATGGGAAGTTGGTTAAATTAACAATAGACAATTTGATGACACACTGATACACATACATACAGACACACACCAAGTGAAATACATAACAACGTTAAAACTAACTAAAATTAATTAATCCGGTAAATTAAATGGTTGGAATGCAGTTTAGTCAAACCACTCTTGGAGACAGGAATTATTTGGCGGTATTTTGCCAAATGTTGCTAAATTGGTCCACGAAGCGAACTTAACATTCAGCCAAAAATCGCCAAGTTTGGCAATTTATTCAAATGCGCCAAGTGATAGGGCTAAACTGCATTATTTAAAAATGGAGGTTAAAACTTGTCGCAAACGTCTAAATATTGCATTGTAGGCGAGTACGATCGATTCCTACAAATTTCAAAGCTCTGCGATGGGAATTTGTAAATTAACGGATCGAAAATCGATGACACACACACACACACACACACACACACACACCAAGTGAAATTCAGAAAAACGTTGTAAAAAACAGTGCGTGTTTTTCTCAAAATGTTTTTAACACTTTCTCACTTCAAAATGAAAAATCTTAACTGTTTTTAACACTTTTAGCTGTCTATTTCTGACCGATTAGAAGGCCAGTTAACCGCAACTAACATGCCTTGTAATTTTGAACCACTTTCAGATGACGAGATCGACAACGTAATTGACACTCCACATCCATGCTCTACCAATCTAAGTACTTTAAGCCAGGATGTTAGATGCATCAGCTCTTCTACACGGCGGTCTTTAGGAGGAAAACATAAACAAAACTATTTAATAGTTTTTTTTATAGAACAATGAATGGAATGGAATAATGGATGGTATGGTAATGTTATGGAATTGAATGTTATAGTGCAAGGAATAATTTTTTAAAAAAATTTTGTATAAAAAAAATTAACTCTAATAATCTTGCATAATTACATCTATTATTACATTATTTCAAAATTGTAATGATACATTACTAGTTTATAGCTATACTTTGGAAATAAATAACGTTTTTCAGTTAAAAATTTTGTTGTCATTTATTTTAATATTACAGTCCAATAAGACAACTTATTATTTCCTTAAATTAATTAGTTTATATATAAATCTATCTAATTTGGTCAAAGCCTGCAATACTACTTCATAATTTTCACATTTTTCATTAGATTTTATGTATTATTTGAATCGTTAGAAAATAATGAAATGTCACCCAATTTTTTTTAAAAAAAAGCTTCAGATACACACAACTATTTTTATTCTTTTCTATTCAACACATTTTCCTTTCAGAATTTTTTTAAAAATCTTTTTGTTCAGTGTAAAAAGTTTGATTCCTTAGTGAAGCAAAACTTTTCTAGATTTTAAAAACATTTGCATTTTACCAACAAAACAGATTAAATTCCATTTTTTTAAGAAAATTTCATATAATTTATTCCATTATCAACACAATTTTTCCTTTGTTTAAAACATTTTTCTAAAGAAAGTAGTCTGATATCTAATGCATCTCTTTGAATTTTTAAATAGGAAAATTTGTTGTCCTGAATGAATAAAATATATAAATATACTCAGCATTCTTAATTTAAGAAGTGGATTTTATAGAAATAAGAATTCCTTTAATAAGGACATAATTTTTTTTAAATATTTTAATTTGCCTACTTTCTTGATAGTAATTAAATTATTCTTTACAGTAAAATATCAATTAGTTTTATTCAAATATTTTAATGAAGATGTTTTATAGAATTCCTGCAGACATTGTCACTTTGTTAGCTTTTTTACCAAGTATATTATTCACACACATCACTTGTTTTTAAAAAATGTTATTAACCGTTAAGTTTATGGGTATTGTTACAGGGAAGGGGAAAGGGGTTCATGCAATGTCCCGGACTACTTTCATTTTATCTTGGTATCATTACATACAGTAACCCACTTATGTTTTCAATATATGGTTACGGTTGTGACATATTCAATTTTTAAAAACAAACGATTGTGATACTTTTTTAAGATACTATCTGTTCGACTTTTAAAGGCAGACGATTTAATCTAATGTGATACTTTATTTAAGACATTACCTATTCTACTTTTAAAAGCTGACGATTTAAACTTAAAGTAATACCTTTTTCAATATTCTTTATTAAGATATTTTTTTTTGGCAACACCAGATCATAGTTTTGATTTTAGATAATTTACTGGCAACGGATATGAAGTTTGGTATTGAGTTTGGTTCCAAGAGGTAAAGACGAACGTTGAAAAAGTGGTGCTTGTGTAAAATTGTGTCTTGAATTTATGCTTGAAAAGATGTGCGCAATTAAATGTGATGTCCTGAAAACAAGTCATTTTTATTAATAGTCTTCAATACAGTACACCATATTGGCACCATGAACGTGTTCGCTGTTTTCCCAGACCATCATGTTATTCAAGTTACGTGCTCAACTAGCCTTATTTTCTGCTCTATTATTTATATGACCAATTTAGAGCAATCCTTCTGGTGATTTCGATTTGAATATGAAAACAACAGTTCGAAGGAGTTTAGAGTCAAGTCTATTATTTAGAACTTAGAACAAATTCTGAATATTATGTTAAATGAGGTGGGAAAACCATTGAATCCCTATTTTCAACACGACTTAAAATGTTCCGGCATTTATGAAAGGACATTTAGTTATGATGCTTCTGTATATGGAAGACTTTAAACACACACACACACACACACACACACACACACAAATCCAAAATCAAAATTATTTGAGTGAATGAAATATCACAATGTATTTTCATTGATATAATTTAAATCAGTTCAATTAGAAAGAATGAAACAAACACATACTGTGTTTTTTAAAATTGAGTTAAATAAATTTTTAGGTATTTAATTTATAGTAAACAAATATGTGGAATTAACTGTTATAATAGAATATTACTTCCACTTTGGAGTCTTGGGAAAATTTATAATAAAAAATAAAGTATAAGGAGTAATTATGCAAAATGATCCAATTTAATTTTTCAAAAATGTTTTTGTTATCATTTTAAGTTTGTATTAATTAAATGCTTTTGGTGATTCCGATTCTTAAGTTTTAAAATCGAAATCATGCCTTCTGACACAAACATTATCTCATTTTTTAAATGAAGAAAGTAAAATTTTTCTTACAGATTCATGAAATTTGAGTTTCATCATTTTGAAATTTTTTAAGAAATATTAAGTTAGTTATAGAGTAAGTTTCGATAAATTTTGTTCACATTTTGAGAAATTTTAGGGAAAAGATAAAAGTAACAGGACAACATTTAGTTTAATTATAATCTTATATGTTTGTTCGCTCATTATTCTATGAGTAAAGTAAACAAATATTTTATAGTGCCAAAATCTAGGAAAAAATTGAATACTTGAAAAATTTCCATGAATGTTAATCCTGATATGGTTTTGTTAATGTTGTAGAATTCCAATGAAAAGTCCTGGTTCATCATCAGTATCGCCCGATAGAAAAAATAGACTATTTTTGGAAGTCTTATTTTGATTTGTGATGTACTATAAATTAAATATGACGCCATATAAAACCTATTTTAAACTATATTGACTCTCCGACGAAAAGAAAACTGATTTTAGCTACTTTAATTGCAAAAAAATAGTTTGTAAAGAGGATGTTAAAAGAAGAAATATGTCAGAAATCTGGTAATGTGTGTGTTATATATGGTCACACAAGAAAAATGTTACATAAGATAAAAAAAATGCATTTCTCTCTGTGATCTTTTGTTTTATCTGTGATCTTTGTGCTCTAGTTGATCCCTCATTCATGAAATAAAACGTATTTTAATTAAAAGAATAAAATATTAAATAAATTAATTGCAGATGATTTAGTAACTAATGTCAATATAATGATGTGATAACTAATACAAACACTGAAAATATATAAATAAAAGCTTATAATTTGAAAAGTTTTATCCTTGAAAACGTTTGTTATTTTTTCTATGTATGCAAAAGAAAATATTAAAAAAATGTGTAAAAGAAAATATTTCATTTCAATTTTCCAATACTATTTTATTGTGAATGACATAGTATCGTGTGTTTTATTTTTATAAAAGAATATTTTATATAACTAAATAATTGGCAAATGGTAATTTTTATTTTATAAATAGAATCTATTTTTAAAATAATATGATAAATTAATATTTTTTATAAATGAAATTTATTTGTAAAATAAATTAAATCAATTCAAATGATTTTCAGCAAAGCATGCTTTGTTTTCTATTTCATATCCGCTCTAAGATTAGAGTTTTTTTTTTTTAAAAGCATTAATACTACTTTTAAGAGGTATTGAATTTTCTATTAGAGTTTTTTTTCTCAAAGACTTTACATCCATAAGAATTTTAGACAAATTCCATTAAAACTTTGAATTTTTCAAAAAAACAAACAAACAAAGCCTCTATGAAAATACTGAAACCCGGTTAAATTGAATTGCATCCATATAGAAAAATATTTTTTCATATTTTCATATGGATGTATTAACACATATTTAAATTATTTTTTATCTAAGGAAATGATAGCATTACAACTATTTCTTGTGGATATTAATACATGGAAACATGAGAAGAGCCAGTATTTCTTTCATTCTAAATTAAGATATCTATAAAATTTTATTTTCATTTCCTAAGTGAGCTTATCAAGTCAATTTCTAAGGTAAAATAGTCTCGAAACATTTAATTTTTAATGTCTCTCTCTCTCTTTCTTTCTCTCTCTGTGTGTGTGTGTTTGGGTACATTCTTTCATTTCGTCTGGTAGAAGTGTAATAATTTTTTCATTCATTCAAGTTCTTATAAATATATTTTATATGCTTAGAATCGTTAAGAAGTTTTTACTTTCACCACAGAAAAAGTGCTTGTTTTGTAAAAAGTAATTTTATTACTTTATTGAATGAATTTGTAGAATGAAAATTCATTGCATGTAATTTAATCCAACGCATTATATTTCCATGTTTTTTTTTATTACAGTGACATTTATCTGTGAATGATTTTGGACATTTTTAGAAAAAACGTTTAGCAAATTAATTTCAGTGAATATTATTAAATATTTAATCTTAATTTTTGGTAATACCAAATATCGTGGTATGATTTTGAATATAAAATTATGTCGTTTTTCTCATGTATGACTAAAATTAAACACATATAAGACATTTGCATGGGTAATGGAGAATGCATGGACATATGCATGGAGATAGCTGTTTTAAATGGATGAAAATTTACAAAAAAAAGTCTTATTATTTTATTTATATACTTTATATTATGAAGTGAAGAAGTCGCAATACTTAGAAGTGCAATTTATTGCAACTTTAATTATGTATATATTTATATACAGGGTGATAACTTAAGTCCCTTGCCACCCTCTTAACTTCTGCTGCTATATTAATACAAATATGGTGTCTAGGTATAGTAGCTATGCGGAACTGAATGAAACTACCCAAGCTGCAACCTGGTGATAAAATGTGGAGTTAGCATTCTTATCTCGAAAACAGAACGAGATAGGGAAAAAAGTGATTTACAAAATTGTAGAGTATTATCGGTTAGTACGAAAAGACACCTTGCGAACATTAATGTGAAGAATAGAACGGTTGAAGCTCGCATTTGTTTTTCCGTGATTTCCTACACTGTGACGTCACGAAACTTGAACAGAAGGAGAAACTATTATCTTTCGGGCAAAACACACCACAACGTAGCCCAGTGTTATAGCTTGTGATCCCCAATAAAAGAAACCGCGGTTCGAATTCTGAGGGTTGCATCCTTGATTTTATTATCTTTATAAATAGAGTAGATAATATGTAGATCGTGTTAAATAGAGTCGCATCAACTCAACGCAACTTGAACTTAGCGTTCGAAACATTTGCAGTATACAAATACGTGAGAAACGTCATGCCAGTTCAGCCGAGACAACTATAAAAGAGACATCTTCTCGGGGTTGTAATTTGTTAATGCTCACGGTCATGGGGCGATTTTCCAAAGCTGAGTATTGTGAAATGGTTTTACTGTACGGTGAATGTGGACTCAAGGCATGATCCTTAGCAAAATTGTATAAGCAATGTTTCCCTGAAAAAAAAGACCCCCTCCTTCTTATCAAATCATCCTAATTGTTGTAAAACGTTTAAGGGAGACAGGTTGCGAGACTAGTTGAGCTCGATCTGGCAGACCAGGCAAGTTCAGTCGGATGAGGCATTAGCATACGCTCTCGCACATTCGAAATGCAGCACGAGAGAGATCAGTTAACACTGTGGCCTCTCCAAAAGTGAGGTTTGGAAAATCCTAATTAGGCCCTCATCCTTATCGACCAATGCCTTACTGGACGGGGATACCGAGCGACGCTATTCAGGGTTCAACTTAGTCATGAATCAGATACAGGTTCAGCCAACATTCTTGGCAGATTTAGTATGGACGGATAAAGTATGTTTCTCACGGGATGGTATGTACAATAGGCAAAGCAATCATTACTGGACGCTGGAATATCCTATATGTTTTACCGACGTTCCACATCAAATGCGATTTGCTATTAATGTTTGATGAGCAATTTACAACAACAAACTGAACTGTCCATTATATTACGATAGCATGTTAACGAGTACCCGATATTTATAATTGCTACAGAACGCAATACCCGATTTTGTGGAGAGTCTGCCGTTGCTTAATCATAAGAATCTATGGTTTCAACATGACGGCGCGCCTGCTTACAAGATATCTCCAGTGAAGCAATATCTCGTCAAGGAATTCGGGAACCAAATATTTGGGTACGGTAGTTTCGAAGAAGGGCCTCCACGTTTGCCTGATCTGACACCACTGGATTTTTTCTTGCGATGATACCTGAAATAGCAGGTGTATGCGACTCCTCCACAAACATTGCAGGACGTTAAACGAAGCATTACGGACGCTTGTACCAACGTGTCACGCTTTATGCTCCAACATGTGCAACGTTACATTCAAACGAGGCTAAAAATATGCATTCCAGCCGATTGTAAGAAGTTTGAACATCTCAAATAAAGGTATACTGTTATAACTAGTTGTTTTTTCTTTCTCCGATCATTTTGGCACTTCACAGTGTAGGAAATCATGAAACAACAAATACGCGTTTGAACTGTTCTATTCTCCACATTAATGTCCACAAGATGTCTTTTTCGTATTGAATCGATGATGCTCTAGAACATTGTAAATCACTTCCCCCTCATCTGGTTTTGTTTCCGAGATGGGAATGCTAACTCCGCAGTGTCACACCAGATGGCGTCATAGGCGGTTTTATTCAGAAAAGCATGGCTACTTTACTAAACCCAGATACCTCTTTTATGAATATAGCAGCATCCATTCTGACCGAAGTTAAGAAGGTGACAGGCAAGGGACTTTACAGGGCACCTTGTATATATAACTGTTCACTGTCATTTACATGAGGATTAAAATAACTAAGTCCGTCGTCAATAACCCTCAAGCTGCTTTTAATGCGACATTAATAAGCAATCAATCAAGCCTTTCATGATTATTTTATTGAAATGATTTTTTTTGTACCAACTTTGCATTTGATGTAGCAGTTAATTGGTGATGAAATTTTGAACCACTGTTCAGATGTATAGGTTGACACTTGTACTGAAGATAAATTTAATTTGCAAAGCCTTACACCACATCATGTGAGGATTTTAAGGGCCGTTTTCTATTCAGTGCACAACAATCTCAATTATACCACGCGAAAGTGGGAGTGGAATCAAATCTCGAACATTATCGGACGTGAAACTCACGACATGTACTATTGGATAACTGTAATTCTCTTTACTTTCAAGACTCAAATTTCTAATCTAAAGTGACCGATTAGAACTCTGCTGATTAAGCTATCGCGTCCTGAACAGTTTCCGCCTCAATATTAAACAGTTGCCAATGAATGACAATATGGGAGTTCGACATTTATATATATTTTTGGTTCAATTTAGTACATTTAAAATATTTGGCTGCAAACATGTTATAATTATTTTTAGATAAAACTTTAACTTAGCATTGAGTTCTTAGAGTAACTCTCATTCGGTGGGAATAAGTTTTATTAAAATTTATGCATATAAGTTAATTTTTCGAGTAACTTTAATTGAAATGTTGACATTTTTAATTTTGAATTGATTTTTCCTCCTCACATTGGCAGAGAGCAATATAATGAGTTTGAAATAGCCATTTTTTACCGATACTTTGATAAGAAACAATTCTTATTTATTTTCCAAAAAATATGCTTGTAAAAATAACGATTTCTTAATTCAGTGTGATTTCATTGCTTTTAATTTCTCTAAAAAAATTATTACTTTTCTGCAACTAGCTTCTTTTTGAAAAAGAAATGTATTTATTTTTTCAAATCTTGGTAAAAAGTAGTCCATTTAAATGTACAAATATATTCTGATAATTTATTTGCGAATTGATGATTCAGATTCCCCTAATGCAATTTTTTAAAAATATGTTTTAAATATTATTTTACAGTTATAATATTTTTTCTTGGAAATTAAGTAATTATCTATTTCTTTAACTGAAAGTCATAAGAAAGCTTGCTATTTAGCTCAAGGATGCAAAAGTTATTAATGGATAAATTAATTAGTTTAATTATATTAGTTCATTTACTTCTAAAAATAATTTTTGTAACACGGGATTCGATTTTTTTTTTTAAAGGATTAGTTAGTCAATGAACTGAATTGCTTAAGTTCTAAATTTTCTTTCAATCCAATTATTAGTTTCAAAGACACTCGGGGAAAAAAGTGTTACAAGTGAAATAACTTCATCCAAAATCAATTCATATTTCTCCCGTTTTTTGATTGGACCGATATTTATGAATAATACATTTGTATACAATCCCTTAAGATTCATGTTATATCGTAATACCAAAAGTGAACATTTTTTGAACTATTGAAGGATATGCATGAAATTTTGAATTTAAGAGTTTTTAGGCACGAGGAAAACCCAAAATATAATCAGAATCCGTTAACTTGATGGTCGTATATTCACTAGTCCACTTAACTCACTGTATTAAAATGACTCTCTTTTTATGAAATTCAGATTACCCCCCCTTTTTTTTTTCTCTGATGACATGAATTCTTCCTGTTAAGAACAGACATTAATATCTTTTTTTCTGTTTTAAAGACTGATTAATAAATATACCACCGAGTTCCAATTTGTGATAGCAAACTTGAACATCGAATGAGTGAAATTGGAAACTAATGAAATAAATAAGTCAAACGGTGTTTACGTAGAAAAAGCAAGCAATAAAAAGGTATAGTGGAAGAGTTGTAATATTTTAAAGAACTAGAAACTGCAAGTTCCCTGATCGTAAAGTGTAGACAATGACTTTCGAAACTAAGGAAAGAAGACAAAATCCTTTAAAGTAATCATGAATAAAAGGTTGTCTTTGAGAGGTGTTCCTCAAAAGATTTGAGTTAACAGAGCGTTGACCAGTTTAATTGTTTTGCTTATCTTTTGAATGTTTCGTTCGGATTTGAATCACCTTCTTTCGGAAAATGAAATGTTCCAGTTTGGATTTTTTTGTAAGAGATTATTTTCAAGATCGTTGTACGTTCAGTCATTTTTTTTATTGGCCAAATTTAAAGAGTAATACAGATTTTCTTTTTATGCATAAGTGATTTCGTAATAATTAGAATATTGCTAAAGAGTGTAAGCGCAACGCAGAAAATTCATATTTATCTAGGAATTAATATTATTGTTCAATTTACATATGTTAATACTGTAACTCGCAGTTTTGTAACCATTTACTGTTAACTATCTTGAATTAATGACAGAGAATCATATATCTCAGTGTTAAAATAATTATCTCAGTGTTAAAATAATTATCTCAGTTTAAATTTTAAACAGAGATTATTTGAACTTGTCATAATATGAGTTACTTCTTCTTGTTGAAGACGTCTCAGATTCCTTATTGTTACATTGCTTTCGACACCAGAATGATTTAATGCTTCAATATCAATTTTAATACTCAAAAGTTATTTAGTTATTATATATATATATATTAAATAATAAAAAATCAATGCATGCGCAATTGATTATTATTATTTTTATAGTTTAATAAAAATATGTACTTTAATTATTCTGTGATAATATATTCTGCTTTATCACTAATACTTTCGAAAGTAAAATGTTATTACGTAAAACAAAAATTCCATTGATAATATATTTTTATATTGCACAAGTATCAAATATCTATTGATGATACTTTTTCTTATTGAATTGAAGATTACGTTACAGATTTTACATAAATACTACTTCCTTAATGTGTGTGTTTTCATTTCCTTTCCCAGTAGAAAATAATTCATCGTTTCAGTACCAATCCTAATACGTAGGCGTTATTTTTAGTAGATAAATATCTTCTTTTAATGTATCGAGAGAGCTCAAAAGTTTCTTTCTTCTTTAGATTTACGTCACAGATTTGTAATATCGTTTGTTTGGTTTTGGAACTTCGGGCGATGTTTGGCTGGGTTAAGTATTTGACTTAACGTCACAAATTTGTAATATCATTTGTTTGGTTTTAAAACTTCGAGAAATGATTGTGAGGTTTAAGAATTTGTCTTAATGGTTTCACAAAACATAATAATAGAATTTATTTCTCGAATACAAACCGAAAAATCAATAAATAGAGAGTTGTTTAGAAACTTTTCTGCCGCAAAAATAAGTTTTTTTGACACTAATTGAAAAA
>BMAW01112912.1:0-11930 GCA_019974015.1 Nephila pilipes
AACTATTCTTGAGATTTTATATCGAGTAGAGGTTTTTTTTCAAATTGCAATTAAGGAAAAATTCCAATGACTTTTAAAGAAAATTTCAGTGTTAAGAACTACCGTAGCTTATTTCGTAAGAGCTATTGGCATATTATCAAAATAATAGTCTATTTTCTAGATAAGATTACATTCTGTATTATTCAATTTACAAAATGTCACTATATTTATTTCCTTTTGAGTTGCCGTGTTTTGCGGAAATTCATAATTTTTGCATATATTTTTATAACATTCTCTTCTGACAGTAAAAATGTACACTAACTATGCTTTTCTTGGTTATTTTCTAATTTTGAAGCTCCATCATAAAATATTCATAAGAAATCATAAAATATTCATATGTAAGCAAAATTTACGGTAATTCAAAATTCTTCGAAGATTGATTTCCTTAATGTAGCTTACTATTGTAAGCGAGACTCGATTTTTGTGAGCCATTTTGTCGATAGAAAGAATTCCATTCCTTCATTTTGTTGATTGTTCAGACATTGTTATTCCATTTTTAGATGCATATTTTCGTTAACATATGGAACAAACTTCTGACAGAAGAAATTCACGGTACTCGAACAGTGTTTTTGCGGAGATAAAAATGCTATTGTTCTGACACCGTATATTTACAAGCTGTTAACTCGAAGGCAGACTTTTGAGTGATCTGTCGGCCAAGATAAATAAGGGCCGATTACGAAATGAACACTAAGCGGAGTAAAGCAGTAAAAATAGATACGGTCTCAATGATGCGTCAATGATGTGTTAAATCAAGTTTACGAACTAGGAAACACAGTACGTAAGCGTGACGTTTTCCAAAATTCACAAGATTTTTATAAGAATCTCCAAAATCAAAAATTTCACTCAGTTTAAAGAAGTATCGAATTTGTTCATGATAAAACTGAAAGTTTAGAAGCTATTCTCTCTTTGCTATGAATCCAAAACAATCAATTCCCGTTGTTTCATATGTAATAATAAATTGCTTCAAATTTTTATTTCTGCAATCTTGTAAATATTAACTTGGAATTTTATTTGGTATTTATTGAAATATTGAACCAAATGAACGGTATATGAACGCGATATATGTATCTTTCTGCGTTTAGTATTCAATGCCGAGGAGAGACACGTGCAAGTATAAAGATTCCTTACTAAACTTTACACATAAATGTACTATTTGACAAAACTTTCATTTGAAACGAAACAATTCGGTGGTATAGTAATAAAGAAATTATCAAGAGCGTGTGAACTTATTATGTCTCAAACGAGAAATACTTTAATGAAAATTCTCATCCAAATATTCACTGAGGAACAATTCAATCCTTAAAGAGTTAGTCACGCTATCCACCGAATTGAGAAATACCGTCTTCTCACATATTTCGAACCTGCAGTCAATTCTCGACTACTTAGTTTGTAACCTGCAATTTGCTCACAAAGCATCGGGAGGCTTGACACTTTCACAGTTTACTTTGAACAACTTACATAGTGTGGTGATTATTTTTGTAATCACATTGCAAAGTTCATAATATCGAAATTATTTAAATCAATAATTCACACTGAAAAGTAATAACAAATTGCTTTCACTGGTGTCGGGACGCTGTTTTACTTTACATCTAGAATACGCTGCATATCCTGTGCACACGCAGTTAATAAAGCGACTTTGTTTGTAGGTATGCTTGGAGCGTTCCTCTCAGCTATACTACTGGTGATGGGAGATCGGGCTTGGTGTGGATTCATGACGAGGAAGAATGTAAGTTCTCAATATTTTTACTACTTATGCATGATACCACAATCACGATGGTACGCAAATTAAAAAATATATTTTATCATGCCAAATGTTTCTCTTTACAAAAAAATCTTTTTCTCATTAAGCTCTAAGATATTTATTTGGCTAGAGAGGAAACATCTGTTCTCTGAAATATAATCATAAGTAATTATGAGTAATTATTAATCATAATATAAGAAATTATTACTATAAGTAATTGTAAGCAACTATTAATTACAAGGCATTATAAGTAACCATTAATTACAAAGAATTATAAGCAACTATTAATTATAAGCATTTTAAAGCAATTTTACGTTAAAAGTAATTGTTAAAAACTATTAACTATTAGTAAAAGTATGTAAATATTAGTTATAAGTAATTATAAGTAACTATTAATAATAAATAATTATAAATAATTATTTTTATTCAAGAATGTTAAGACTTTTCCCTTCACCTTTTTTTTTTATTTCTTCAAAATTAACAATCACCTGATATTTTATTTCACATTATAGAAAATTGTTATGTTTTAAAAGATGCTTCGAGAAAATTATTTTAACTGTGTTTAATTAATGTTGTGAAAAATTTTAGGAAAAAAGTACATAAAGAACGCTTTAAAATCGTAGAAAAATTATAAATATTTACTCCTAGAAATCGAGGTTAGACTTCTTTATTTTACATATTTCTCTTCCTTTATCTTATTCATTCATTCAGTGATTTACATTGGTGTTCAAAATTAAGAGAATTTTCATATTTAGTCGAATTATACTGAATGGAAAGTAAAACTAACGCTTCCAAACAAAGATACAATTTTTTATTGTCTATAATGTAAGCATATATGTGTGTGTATACCGAACATTTAGAGGAATATGTTTTGTGAACGTACATGCTGAGCTTCGTTCATTCTCTCACTTCGGCGATATTTCATGTTGTATTTTTCCCACATTCGGTCTAATTCAAATGTAAGCTGTTATAATGTGTTATAAACCTTGTTTGGATAATACAATGAAGTGAAGAATCGTTGAGAGACTGAAGGCAGGGCAGTCTCCAGTGCAGATTGCTACAGACCTGAACTCTATGGACCTCAACGCAACTTATGGAGATAGTTTAATGAGCATGGATCACTAGAGAAAAGATGTGGACAATGTTGTCCAAGCCCTTCAGAAAACTAGCTTCTCAGATGTCACGTAAGCTTTAATTGACCACAGAGACTTAAATTTCAAGGGTCTTAACTTCCGGAAGACTAGAAAAAAGAACTCTTTTTTCGAAGAAGGTAGGCTACTTACGCCTCTATATTTTTTGTGATCAAAACTCTTTTAGTATGACGTAAAAAGCATGTATACTGGAGTGAAGATCAATAGGAGAGACCATTTTATGAACTAATATGAGTTAACATTCACCCTAACTACTGACTCCGAATATTTATTTGAAAGCAACCAGAAACACGATACATGTTTTCCATCGCCCGAGAAAGAGACTAATGTGTCAAGGGAGTTTTGATGGTTGAGGCACTCATCATGTTGAAAAGGCGCTCAGACCTCCATGTGTCGCAACTGGCATGAGATATTGGGATGGCATCTTGTTAACAGTCGTATGCTCACCTTTCAAGCGTTGAGATGGTCCTGATGGTTGCCATTGCTGGTCAAAAAGGGTTAATTTGACTGACATATTATGGAGGATGTTCGCCAGACCTCTTGATTCTCTAGAATATATTTGGAATACTCTTGGAAGGGAAACAGCAAACTCGCCTTCTCCTTCTCTCAGTCGACTAGAATCTGAAAGAAGCGTTTGGATCGTGGAACCATCTGCCACATGGACTCATAAATTGACTCCATATAAATCCAATTTTTTGTTCCATCTTTTAGACGATTTCGCTGATGAGCCGTACATATGATTATTAATATGTAGCATAATTGTTGTATGGTATCACCCTGCAGAGACACAAAAAATATTTGAGCTCATCAAACTTTCAAACATTTTTAAAGAAAATTCGACTGTTTAATTTTAACAAATGGTTTTTGTTACATGTCAAATTTGATGACTAAATAAAATTTAAATAAATAATAATTAACTTGAAACATTGTTAAATAATTATAAATTATACATGTCTCGTATATTAACTGAAAGTATTGATAAAAAAAAGTATTGGGGGGAAATAAAAGTGCTATAATAGCCAATTCTGGCACATTAACTGCATAAAAAGATATCTAATCTCATTTGAAGTTTGACTTGAAACTCAAAGTTTGGTGCTTAAGTGCAACATGGGTCGAAATACTTCTAAAATATCTATTGAAACTAGAAAATTTATAATTATTAAATTTAACGATTGAAACCCTAGAAGGAAATGTATCAATTCCTTGCTTAAAAGAACAATTATGATTTATCGTATCTTGCAAAGTTATGTGTGTGAGTTTGTGAAGATTTGTTATTCTTATAAATTCTATCTATTGTACAGCTAAAAGTACAGCTAATTCGTAATTCTTACATGAAAATTTAATATAATTATTATTAGAAGTAAGAAAATATAAAATATTAATGGATATATATATATATATATATAGGAGATATACATATATAAATATATAGAGATAGTATATATATATATGGAGAGAGCATATATATATGAAGAGTATATATAGAGACATGGCAAATATATAGAGAGAGAGAGAAAAGCATTCTTACACTTGAAACACATTTCTAATTCTGGTAATGTTAACAAAAAATCAGTTTAAAATTTATCATTTGGTTGAATTCGTCTTAGAAATTGAAAGTGGATTTGGAATATTATTTTAAAACAAAAATATTTAAGAATATGAGTTGAAAAAAAAATTAAAAGAATGAGTTGTTGTAACAAATGCATCATTCTAAAATTGCGAAGGGGGGAAATCATGATAGGTTATTGAAAATATTGAGAGAGAAGCTCATTCCCTGTTTTGACTATTTTTATAAGAAAAATCAACTCTGATGAATGATGAAAGATTTGACAACCCATACTTGACTTCTCGGAGGAATAGAATTGTATTGTTACATTTATGGTGGATCATTAATTAAATATATAGAAAAGGGATGGGAAAATTTCAGTCTGGTACTATAGCAATTTTATATCAAACATACAAAATGAGCATTTGTGTAACTTAACGGTGGGAAGTAAAATTGCATAGGGTGGAAAAAATATTAGTAGAATGACTCTCAACTAGTTCCACTATTTATACCGTGATCAAGAAAGAAAATCGAATTTTCTCTGGAATATCAGAGAGATGGCTTGTGGTTAACTGAGATTTTAATTAAAAAAAGATTCCCTTCAATCAAAATAAAACTCTATCAATGAGTCAAAAATTGAAAAAAAAATCGAATCTCCGAAAGTCAGAGTTTTCCCTAGTAGGATAGTAAATATTGTGGCAAAAATAGGCCGCAATAACCGAGTGATTATGGTCTCTAGTTGATTCCGTCAAAGCGAGAATTCGAGTTCTAATGCCACTAAATACCCACTGAGTAGCGTATTTGATAAATCTTTCCAGGTTCATTGTCTTCTCATTGAGATGGCGTGGAAGTTTCAGGTGTCATCCTCGTCATTTAAGTAGAGCTGAAAATCGCGAGATCCATCCCAATAGTCTTGTGTTGCTTCTAAATATGACGTTAATAAACAATCAACCAATGTGGTAACACTAATAAAATAACTAAAAATATCTGCCGAGATAACAAGAATAAAATAACGAGAGAATCTCTGGATAATAGTCTTAGTTGCTCTATATCCATCCATCCATCCATTAATCAATCAATCAATCTCTGTCGAATTGTTTCAAATAAAAAATAATTTTTCCAAAGATAGAGGAAATTAAGTCCTTTGTCATAGTATTCCAAAAGGACGTAATACTCATATCCTATCTGTACCCATTTTAAAATTCCATTTTGCTTGCTACTTGAGGGAAGTTGTACTGAGTTACGAAATACCTTTTACAATAATATGTTTAACCGATTCAATAAGGGAATCCTGTGAGGTCAGTGGAGTCATTATCTCACTCATAGCATTGAAAGGTCTTCAGTGTTAAAGAAAGCCCAAAATGTGTACGAAAAAAGCTCAAAAACTGCTACAATAAATGTAAATGAAATTGAAATGAGTGAAGAAAAATAGGGAAATAAACTAAATATTAAATTACTGAAAAATACAATTATTGTTATTGTTTCATTTATTACTTTGTTTTAAATACTTTGACTGATTAATCGATTTTGCATGATATAGAATAACAAAGACCTCTTAATGTTTTCTTAGATTTAAGATTTCTTTTTTCGTCATTGATATCCGGGATATCCTTTCATCATGTATCACATATAGAAAATAAAGTTTAATAACGAGTTAAGAATGAATTAACATGCCTTAAACAGAAGATAAAAATTGACGAGTCAATAACTATATCATTTTTTTTCACTAAATTTACAGAAACACTCGCTAAGTCAATTCAACTGTCTTGCAGTATACATGTGCACAAACTATGCAGAAATAATGAAATATATGACTTATGGAGTGGTAAACGAATATGACCATAGTTTACATTATTGCAATAGTAAATATTCAACATCAAAGTGAATCATTAAGATTCGGCTCTTGCTCTTTATTTAGCTTCTCCAATAAAAATATAAGATCAGTTTCAGACACAACAATAATTAACTGAACAAATGACAGGAAATGCAACAAATGCTAGTTTTGATTAGGCATCGGATGTCTTTCTTCACACTCAGTCAACTCGCATTCCCATGCGACTATCCACCAGGTATAAGAGCCACTCATGTTCTCATCTCCTCTTGTTGAACACAAAGGACAACATTCAATACTTGAGTCTTCAGACCTGTCAATTATCTGAAAGACAACTGATTTGAATTAACTGAGTCAGCCTAAGGCTGTCTATCGTAAAAAAGCTGTGGATTGTTGAATGGACCCTCACCTCCGATGTTATCAATTTCCAGCCAGTGTCAGTGCTGATAAATCATCAAAGATGACATGCTTATATCTTAAGGTAACATCACATGCTCCTAATTAGCATTCGAAATTCTGTAATGTTCAGACACGACGGTAGGAAAGAGAGCGACTTAAAAGAAATAATTTACCGCAAGGACTCTTAAATTAATTTTAGGAAGCTATATTTTCTTTCAGTGAGTATTGATACTTTAGATCTCGGTATAAAAAGAAATGCATGGATGGAATTACGTTAAGTCATTGATATCCGGGATATCCTTTCATCATGTATCACATTTTCTGTTAGAACTCCTTTTTGAAGCAAAATTTTTTATTGTTATCTGCACTGATTTTATTTCTCCCAATTTGCGTACAATTCGTAGTATTCTAGCTTTTGATAATTTTTAATCGATTAAATTTTTAAAGCAATTTTTTGTGTATATCTGATTGTGAAATGTTTTTTTGTTGGATCAGTGGAGTTGAACGTGTCCACCGAATCCTGGGTGAAGTTCAACGTCAATCAGACGGGCTTCTACTTGGTCAACTACCAGAAAGAGGACTGGATGAGATTTACGGATCTGTTGCTCACCCAACATGAGGTAAGATTCTCTCTCTCTCTCATCGTCATGTGAATGCTGTTTCCACCATTGATGCTCAAAGAAAAGCTGTTTTGTACAGAGCTTTCGCATGGTATCTGGTTATTCACTCTACATGTGTAGCATGCGCCTCGTTAGAAAACCTCTAACGTGGAAGCACACCTATATATCTCCCCTATCTGCCTAGTTGAAACATTTTAACAACTTTGAAAAATTCATTCTTGTGTTGTTTCAGCAAACTAATTTTACTATTAGTTATGTACTATTGTTAGGGTCACACTGCACGTCTAAGAGCAACGATTATAAACATTGCTCATAAATATTATTGACTCATCAGCTTCTAGAAAGTCAAACTGCAACTAAACTATGTTAAATTATATGAAAAATATGTACATATTTTTCTGTATAATATATTGTCATGTATTAATAGTCCACTGAGTGAGGCACAAGCTTTTGAGTCAATAGAATTGGATGTCACAGTTGACAATCTTAAGTAATATAATGATATTGACAAATGACATAATTTGTTATTCATAAATACACGATATTGTATAGCCCGAATACTCACACACATTAAAAGAGATATATCTTCACTTAAAATTCCACTATACAGTCTTGGATGCAGTATCACTTACGCAACTATTTCCCCAAGGCATTTTAGAACAATAGGATATATCCGTATCAATTTAGTTTTCGTTGTCTGACAATGGCTTAAAATTCTGAAATCCATTGCAAATATTCCTCGAGTAACTCTAATTAGACGTCTATGAAGTCAAATTAAAGTAAATAAGCAAATAAATTCTAACACGTGATTTAATTCATTCTATATTCCGTTTCAGGTCCTGAGCCCTTCAGATCGTTCTAATTTGCTCTTCGATTCGTTCCTCTTGGCCGAGGCGGGACACGTACCCTTGCATCTTTTCTTATCGATGAGTCAATACCTGGAAAACGAGACGCACTTCATCCCATGGGAAACCGCCTACGCCTCTTTCGTTTACCTTTGCCAGATGTTGGAGGCTACAGAAGTTAACGTCTTGCTCAAGGTATATAAGCTCTGCTTCTCTATTTTTCTTCGTTTGACTTCAAAGTTTTGATTTCACGTAGAACCCCCCTGTAGAGTTATAATGATAACGACAATATTTAATTAAGAATCCTCCTCTTATATATATAAATATTTTATTTATTACTATATGGGTAACATATATCCCATTTAGACAGCAAATTGCTTTTCCTGCTCTTTAAGCTTGAAGTGGTACATAAATTGCGTCACGTGTACGTACATTTTCACGAAAACGCCTCATTGATACATGAAGTGAAAATGGAAAGCGTGCCACAAACTGCTTACACGAAGCCTGTCGCAACTTGGCAACATGTAATTCATCCTTAAAGAGCCAGATTAACTACCATTGATACGGAGAATTGTGTGGCTAAGATCGTGAAAAGTGCATGGAATAGATGGGAGTGTATGACTGAGTAAAACAGCTAAATCGGGCAATGATTCAGGGTCAATGATATTTCAGTCGAATTACATGTTTAAGTCTTGATCTCAATGAAGATCCGTCGTTTAGAAGTGTTAAATGTGCCGATACACAAAGTCCTCCTCCTGGTAACCCCGTCTCCAAATTAAAGGGAGTATGACCAAGGTCTGAAATGATGAAGTGTATCGGTAAACCTTTCGGTTAGGCAAAAAATAGGCAACCGAGAACGTTCCACACAATAAACAATACTGTGGAGAAATTGTCTATGAGGTTATGTGATTAGTATATGGAATATGTATTATCGTAGCCCCGTTGGTAACTTTAGAGAGAAGATTGTTCACTACACAGCGAAAAGCTTAAGTTTCTAAAAATTACATAAAAATAGTGCAACATTTAAATATTTTCACGGATTTTTGAAGTTTTTTTCGTCGGGTGGAAATTTCATTGCAACAGATTTAAGAATAGATTTCAATCAACAGTTTTTCACTTAATTTCTTAAACTTGATGTCAAATAAATTCAGCTAAATTTGATTGAAAAATAGTATCGGACTATTCTCCTGTTCTTTTTATTACACTATTTTCCAGTGGAAGCTTGCTTTTTCATAATTAAATCAGCAGTCAGAATAGGATGCACTCATTTCTTTTAAGGGTTCGTTTCAAATTCCGCATCCTCGTTCTTAGAAATTCAGTTTATGTCACAAAAAGGAAAGCAAATTGAAAACTCAGGAGAACAAAACCTGACAAACGACAAATTTTCTCGAAACAGAACTAGAAATTACTGAGAAGGCGTTGGTATTTGAATTCGGAGCAATCTGTAATTTTTTCGACATCTGCTAACATTGTAATAATACACATGTATCCTAATTTGTTTCATAATTAGTTTCGAACCCTTATGGTGACCACAGCAGCTGAGTGGTCATGATCTCGGGATCATGTCCGTCCATATCTCCGCCGAGCTGTGAACTCTAGTCCTGATTCCAACAACCTTTTCGGGACGGCTGTCTCGTATACGTGTCAGCATGAAACGTACACAATTCCCGATGTAATGTATTACTAACATCATATGAAGAAAGGTGACGCTTTATTCTGGACATCACTTTTACATTCGACAGGCATTGTTCAACATAAATATATATACAATTGTACAAGAACAAAAATTACGCTTCTCTTAAATCAAAAACAAAATTTCATCTCTCTCTCTCTCTCTCCTTTGTTACCTGTCATCCAACGCTTTCTTCAAATCTAAAACAAAAATTAGGCGGTGTTGCCTACTGTTAGTACAAAGTTCCGCTAATAAAAGCCAATACACCCCATAGTTTTGAACTACAGTCGGATGACGAATCTTCACATCAGATGACGACCAATCTTCATATCCTTAATAATTATGACGTAATATGTGATCAACAGCAAAGTAATATGACCTTTTGACATTAAGTACAACACATCTCACCGGTTCGTACGCCAAGTTGACAGACCGTTTTCTTATTCTCCTACTACCGTCACGTATTCGTGTCAGAGTCATAAAACATTTTAAAACTAATATTTTGGACACAAAATAACTTTATATGAATATAGGATTTGAGATACATGTAGATTTAACCTTCTACACTGGTGTTCAAAATTAAGAGAATTTTCCGATTTTGTCCATAATCTCTAGAATTACTGGACACATTTTAATGAAATTTTGTTTGTATATAGGGTTGCACATACAAAAGGTTGTATACAAATAAAAATATAAGGTTGTAATACAAAAAATAATCATTCAACATTTATAAAATACACACGAATGATCATGCGTAGCACTCATCGGAGTCACAATGTATGAAACAGCAGTTGCAGAATAGAACAAAAAAATGGGTTAATAGGGGGTATTGTCGCCTCTTACAGATATACAGACCTCGCACCGTGATTTTAGAGTGGAAATAAGGGAGTTTATGAGTTCCTGTGGAAATTGATCCCACTCGTTCAGCAACGCTGTTTTCAGGTTTCGGATGGTTATCTGATGGGTGTTGCGAATTCCAATTTCCTTCCCCAAATTCTCGGAGGCATGCTCTATAGGATTGTGGTCTGGAGATTTCCCTGGCAGATCAGTTCGGCGAATATCCTCCCTTTTCAGAAATTCGTCACCCAGATGAGTTTTATGAAGCCTCGCGTTGTCATCTATTAAAAGGAAATCAGGACCAACTGCACCTCTGAAAAAGCGAACATAGAGCTCCAAGACCTCATCCTTATACTTCTCAGCAGTCACAGTGTCTCTCTAAATGACATGTAGGTATGTGCGGACATCCAACATGATACCTGTCCAGACCATCAAGTCTCCTTTGCTGCAATGGTCGATTTCTCGGATATTGGAGGGCTGGTAGCAGGTCTCTGGTTCTCTCCATATGAAAGTACGGTGAAAATCACTGGTTAGGCTGAACCGGGACTCATCAATGAAGAGAATGGAAGCCTTTAGATCCATCCTCTAATCTCTATGATCTCTGCACCATTTTAAGTGAACTCTTCTGTTCGCAGAATTGAGTGGGACGCAAACAACAGGTCTACTTGCAAACAGCCCTCTCTCATGAAGTCTTTTGTAAGCAGTCACTCTTGAAACTCGGGTTCCTATGGCCACATACAACTCATGAGAGACCTGAGAAGCTGCAGAATCCCTATTGCGCCTCGCTATAATGGATAAATGGCAATCTTCTCTGGCCGTCGTGGCTCTTGGAAGACCTTACCAAGGCTTTCCCTCGAAGGATCCGATATCCTGAAACTGTTTCCATAAGTTGGACACGATGCTGAGCGTTAAATCAAATTTTCTGCAAATTTGGATTTGAGACTGGCCAGCTTCTAGCCTACCCCCGATTCACCACCTCATTCCAACATTTAAACGTTGGTGGTTACTCAGTTACTGTTTGAATTTTAATTTAAGCGATTGCTGCAAAAGAAGAAAAAAAAAGGAAAGAAAACAAGAAATTTGGCGAAATGTGCTAGCGAACAAAATGCAGATTTTTGCATGTGCGTTTATAAATCCTATTTTTCGACTAGTTTCACCCACACACACGTACACGCTTGCGTATTCACCGTACAAGATCTGCTTCTTTGTTTTGAAGTGGTATTTTTACATTTTGTTCAATTCTTTTCAT
>BMAW01112941.1:0-52054 GCA_019974015.1 Nephila pilipes
TGTGTGTGTGTGTGTGTGTGTGTGTGTGTGTGTGTGTGTGTAATGTGCAAAATTTATTGCGCGAATAAACAGGTGCATTAGGAAATCATGGCTGTAAGGAGAACGCAATTTATGAACAAAGTATGTTTCTTCCTTTTGACGAGAGAAAAGCAATAAACAACAGAAAGAGGATGACATGATTAAAATTGATAACACTAGTGACGCACTTCACTGTCTTCGCTTCAGCAGAAGAAAGAGAATTTTACTTTGTTCCGAATTTATAGTGAGGGATTTCTTTAGATCAAATGATAATAACGTGGTAATGTTGAAGGGATCTTATGGGACTTTACTGGCGTCAAAAGGCCTTGAGGGGATTATCCATACTGATCTGAGACAATAGGAAAAGTTCATTTAGCATATTTTATGAGCACATGATTGCATAAATTAATGGAGAATTTGGAACTGTATCAGAAGATAAGAATAAACGCCTTACTGTGAGTTAATAAATGGAAAATATTAAAAATATGTGTATGTATTGAAATGGTCAACTATAATGCCTTTGAAAGTCACTTATCCGAAAGGAATATTTAAAAGAGCCGTCTATGGAGTGGTAAAATGGAAATTGTTATATTCCCTAGGTTACGCTTCATTTTCGCCCAAAATGACGCTTTTTTTAAAAAATTTCTCTCAAGAAAGCTTGTCCAAACTATTATTTGCAGAACCATCTTGTAATATACCTTTAATCTGTTCACGCATTTTATTATTCAATCTGCATAATTTTTGTTTAACGCTAATTAAAGTATATAATCAATGTATTATCAAGTTATACTTATACAATATTAAAGTTAAAATTCTTATAAATTTGTCTTAAAGCTTTAATTAGATATCAATTGTATATATTGCATTAAAAAAATCTTCCAAATCAGGACTATTAATTGTATAAATCTATTCATTTTAATATATATAAATGTATCAAAAAATTTTAATAATTGTAAAATAGTACTATCCAAATTTTCTATAATATTTTCTTTAATTTCTTGTAAATATTTAGGCCAGCAAGAGTAATGAAAGTATTTAAACCATGACCTTTTGTTCTATATTTAATAGGAGTTTTATGAAGTTTTGTCATATATATATATATTATTCTGACATTTAATATGAAAAATATATATTCGCAATTTTTGAATGCTATTTTGGATTATTATGTTCTCCATGTATTGTTTTGGTTTTTGTTCTGATAGAAATGGTTTCGATCCAATAATCATGCTAAATAATCTTTCATTTTAGAAGGATTTAATAAAATGTACCTTATTTAATAATACATGAATGTTTTTAAATACTCAATCAACACACTCGCTTTATGACTAAATAGTCATCTAATAAACTCACATTAAATCAATAGCTGTCCAAAACAATCTTATAAAATGCCACTCAAACAACTCTTCTTCTCGGCAAGAAATCCACGGAAAAGTAATGCTTAAAGAGCCTCTCAGTAAACTTTAAGAGCCTGTTTCTCATTTGACTCCAAAGTCATGAATCGTGTCTTGATTTTAGAATAGTAAACTTCAAACTCCCGATACAGTAATGTATTGAATATCTTCCTCAATTGTATCTCCCGTCAAATATGATGAGACCATATTTCGTGCCGTACGTGCCATAAAGTGAAGATCGCCAGAATTGTAAAACCTTTTCAAAACATTAGTCTGAAACGTGTTCTTTGATATAGGTTCTTCCCAAAACACGTTTCCGTTTGATGGAGGAAATTTAAGAGTCGATGAAATCTATTTAGAAAAATCTAACGATGTTTCTCTTTCATTTTCTTGTTAACCTGATGGTGTTTTATTTATTATTCAAGACAAAAGCAACATCAATAGGGTTGTGTTGATGTTTCTAAAGTTAGACTTAAAAATGTATTTCACGAACTCGACGCATCGAAAGCAATGTATTACGAAAGTAGGTAAAAAAACAGATAGAGCTTGGTACTAACTTGAGAATAAAAGGGTTAGAGATAAAATTGAGGGAAATGTATTACATTAAAAATTGAAATATTTTGCAGAAACTTTTGATTCTATACAATGCGCAAAAGAAGAATCTTGAATTGAAAAACTGAAATACTTTAAAGAATTTTTTCTTTCGATTCTAACTTTATACTGCACAATAAAACTTTTACTAAATAAGTGTGTGTAGGTGTGTTTATGTAACAGACATTATGAATTAAAGCGATGCTAATGTGACAACATTTTACTAAATTTAAAAATAATTTAATTTAATATTTTTAACAATTCTAATTATTACTTTTAAGAATATGTGAACAATTGCCCAGTAAATATTAACTCTGGTTAACTTAGAAGAATGAATCATTCCATGCTATGTTTACTATTTTCCTTTATAATATTTTAGAAGTAAAATTCTTCTCTCTGTTGTGCGTTTTTTTATGTTTGCCAGTTCGGTATTGAATTCAATAAACTTTCTTAAGCCGTTCTGTATGCCTAAATCCAAACACAACATTTAAAAATATTTTTATATCCCTTTTGAATTTTAATTGTCTTCATTTGTAAGTTTTTTTACACATTACTCAATATGAGTAACATTTTCTTACGTTTTTCATATAAATAATATGCATTCATTTTGTTCTTTATTATTTATTCTCGTCAACGTATACATGAACATACACACAGATATATAAGAACAAAAAAACACATCACAATGGAATAGCCTAATGTCTCAAACTTTGTAGGAAGGTATGTCACATGTTACGCAAATGATTAGTGAAACGCAAGAATTATGCAAATATTCACACAACCAAATGGTGTGAAAGCTAAATCGTTGTTGCTACAAAAAAGTAGCCTTTGAGATTGGTTTTCAATATGGTTTGCGTTTGCTTTTGCTCGATGATAAATTGCTAAGCCAAAACGGTATCATTTGGATGAATTCGTAGACCGTTTATTCAAGTTCATTTATTGGAGTTTAAAAGAAGCAGCGTTGTTGTATTAAGAGAAGCTGACTGGTTATACCGAAGTAATGCTTGCCAAATTGGCAGTTCTGACCAAGCTGTAATGTGATGTGGGTTTCAATGCGTACTTGATAGTACACATATGAAACATAACGTTTCTGTGCAACCTAGTTCGACCTTTAGCAGATAAAATTGCTTCATCTAATAACAAGTTCGAAACGCTTCAACAGAAACTATACCCACCATTTAATCTCAAGTGAATACGAAAGTATTGTTTCTTCATACGAAAGTATTATTTCATGTCGTACAAGAGATTTGTTCTTATCACACCCTTTGCTAACGTTACATCTGACTGCTGGACACCGTCGCTTTTGTTTTCAGTGCTATCGGGAGTGACACATTTCAATAGCCTTGGGATGGAACCGTATCGTATTTAGTGATGAATTCTGATTCTATTTCGGAACCCACGATCATCATGTTCGAGTATAATGGACCATTGCTCAGCGGTCGAATGCGGCTTATTCTGTATAGAGATTCACAACTTAACTCCTTTAGCAGGTGTGATAGTGTAGGTAGTCATCACATATGACAGCCGATCATCACTAGTTGTGATACAGGGAACTAAAACATCTCAACGATATGTTGAAGAAATCTTGAAACCGCATATGTTGCCACTCATGGCAATGCATCGAACCCTAATTTTTCAACAAGATAATTCTCGGCCACATGTGGTAATACTTTCTAGAGATTATCACAGACAAGTTGAAATCTTTTCTTGGTCATCATACTCCCCGGGATTTTTTTCAATTGAGCACAAATAAGACCAGTAAGAATGATTATTTCAGTACTCCATCAGCGTCCATAAACTACAAACCAAGTTACAAAACGCATGTACTGTTCAGAACAGCATATGAAACATGTATGCCTTATTGCCAGCAGGTTTGGCTTCTTTTTCAGCGCTGGAGGTGACCCTACAGGATCCTAGAGTGTTCACATTAATATGCCTTCCCCCTAAATAATACATATATATTTTTTCTTTGGTTTTGTAATCACTTATACACGCGAAAATCGTTCAGTAAGTCCTAAAATCTGAAATGTGGAACTCGTAGCATCGAAAACAGTTTGTTTTTAGAGACACACTTGTAGGCCGCAACTAGACAGATGTCTAAATCTTAGTTACTCATATTCGTGATCATGACGCCTTTCACTCCTCAAACGTTCTTCAGCATAACATTACCGGCCAATGAAATCATATTAACTTTTATTGGAGTAAATTCACAAGAAGCAACCCATTGTTTTGGTTTTTGCTTGGTTTCCGGTGTAAAACGATGAATCTATTTATCATCGACGTTAACAACCAAACAGGGCACCAATCAAATTTCGATTTGGCTGCAAATAACAATAAAATGAAAACTAGCTCATAAATCAATGTCAATTACATTCCCCCTCTGTTTAACAGAAGGTAGCAGCACCCAAAGGAAGCAACAATTTATCTTAATGAGGTCATTTACCTTCAAATACAAGTACTTTTGAACCACTCTTGAACAAGCATTATAATTACACAACAAAATTATTTTCATTCAGTTCCAATGTCTCTTCTTAGTGAGCTATATTTTGATCGTGTTTGTATGTATATATATATATATATATGTGTGTGTGTGTGTAATGTTGTGCCTTTCATTAAATATTTTAAATAGTACTATTTAATTAAGTTTTAAAAACAGTCAAAGCCAATTTCATTTTTAATTAATTATTTTAATGTGGCGGAGAGAGAGACCATTTCCACCCGTCGGGAGGTACAACTCCGCCGTTGGATAAAAAGAAAAGAACAGTCAGAGTATAAGATTATGAGAGCTGGAGCGTAAAAGCAAAAGAGAGTATTTCGCACTGTTTTTGGTTATATAATAGGAATGTTTCACAATAAACGTCATAGAACATGGGGGGTGAATGAAGGGAATTCGAGGGAATTTTAAGTGCAGACCTCAAGTTTGGAAGGAATCATCCCTACAGGTCTGAAGCCGTGGGAACAGCTGACACTACAGGTTTTAAGAGCGTGTAATTGCATAAATTAAGTTTAAAATGAATGGTATCAAGAAAAAGGAATGAACGCTTTACATTTAACTGAGAGAATGGGAAAAATTAAATCCTTACATACACTCATATATATATATATATATATATATATATATATATATATATATATATATTATGAAGCTAACTAAGATATGAAAAATTACACTTTAAAACCATTTACTTATCCAGACAACTTTTGTTTTCCCTTTGACAAGGTTTATAATTTAATTCCATTCGTCTCGGTCATTTAAAGTTTGAAATAGAAAATAGTTTCAGAAGTTATTTGTGCTTCTAATTGTTGTCTCAGAAATTGTATACCCTACGGCAATCGGGGTGATTATTTAATCGGATTTGTAATCATTAGTGAAATTACCTTAATTTTTATCTGTCTGAAATGTAATTAATGGTTATAAATACAGATATAATATGATAGTTTCTGATGCATTGAATTTCATTTACCTAATTTGAAAGCATTGGATAAAGTTACAATTATTCAATACACTACGGATATGTCAACTTTAACAGTGTTTATGAGTCAGTATGAGTTAATGGGGGAGGACATCATTCTTTAATTGATAAAAAAAAACCACTTCCCTAGAATTTGCTATTTTTAAATTGTAAATTTTATTTTTAGAGAAATCTTAATTTCCGTTGTTTTCTAAAATATAATTTGTCGTAATTTTTCATAATAATGAAAAGCAAAGAAGGTAATGTTTGACATTTTTACATAACGGTCAAGGTTACAGACTCGCAGTCTGTGGTTTCGTCGAGCCATGGGTTAGAGTCTTGATGGCATTAAAGACCAGCCGCGCAGCCGGGGCAGATTCACATTAAATATGTCTGGTCTCAAAGTCCTCCCGTTGGCGTTGTGAGGAAAATTGGAGATGGAGGTGCCAGTTCATGTGTCGTCCTCGTCTCTTGACCAAGGTTCAAAATTACGAGGTTCGTTGCCAATAGCCTCGTGTTGCGTGTAGTGTGACACTAATAAAACTAATCAATCGCATTCTTTTACGTTTTTAATTAAAAATTAACTTCTATATAATTTCTCCCATTTAAAATATGTGCACTTATGAAACAGTATTTCTGTTGTTACAAATCGTTTACTTTATATTTAGTGTCTAAAAGTCCCCAATGCATTTGTTTTGTAAATTATTTCTTTATGAAATTGTATGCTTAGTTGAAATTTTTTTTTCATCAATTTTAATTCATAAAGAGTTTCTTCTTAACACATCAATCAATAACTCCCGAGACTAACATTGAAAACAACATTTTTTTTTGCAAAATTTTTTTTATTCATCAACATAACACCTTTTTTTAATCATCTTTAGGGGTGATACAATCGTTCCAACGCTTTTCCCAAATCTTTTTTTTTTTTTTCGCAAGAAATCTTTTGTTGCGAGTAAATAGCGATAAACAGCTTTCTGAATCATCGACTCGTTGCTGTTTTTGTTCCATTGAAAGCAATCGCGGCACCCACTTGGAAAAAACCTTTTTCACTTCACTTCAAAAACCTTTTTCAGTAAATACACTTCCATATGATATCTGTGTCATCTCAGCAATCTCACGGAGCTTCACTTTACGATCTTTCATTATAATTTTTGTCACTTCATTCACATTTTCCGGTGCAACGGCTTCCACAGGTCTACCCGAGCGTTCCGCGTCATTTGTGTCGGTACGACTACGTTGAAACTCGACAAACCACCGACAAATCGTTGCTTTTGATGGACAAGAGTCCGGGTAACATTTTTCAATCCATTGTTTTGCTTGCACGGTGTTTTTACCCATTAAAAAACAATGTTTTATCAGAACACGAAACTTGGTTTTTTCCATTTTTTAAACAAACTACAAAACGACTTTACTCCAACCTCGATAATTCAGCTGTTTCAGTTCCGATCGACTTAAAATTTTGACACGTTTCAAGCAAAGGTTAGTACTCTAGAAAGACTTGGTTACTGGTTTACTACAAGCGCCATCTCTGGGTTAGTCTCGGGAGTTATTGATTAATGTGTTATTATCAATTATGAATCTGCTGATATGTCCCATCAAATTCTTGTTTTATTCTAATAAACATCATACTAACTTTAGGATTCGTAAATTATTTCATTATACAATTCCGTTAAACGCGTATTAAAATGTTCTATCATCAGCTTCAAGCAATAAAGAATTTCTTTATACCGGTTAAGGATCTGATAATATATTCCATCAAATTTATAATTTTAAATCAGTTGCCTAATTGGGAAATAATATTCTTATTTTTTATTCTAATAAGCATCATACTTACTTTATGATTCGTAAATTATTTCATTATACAATTCCATTACACTCGTATTAAAGTGTTCTATCATCAGCTACAAACATTAAAGAGTTTATTCATATAGGTTACAAATCTGATAATATATTCCATCAAATTTGTAATTTTAATTCAGTTGCCTAATTGGGAAATAATATTCTTATTTTAGTGTAATAATCATCATTCTTTCTTTATGATTCTTAAATTATTTCATTACACAATTCCGTTACACTCATATTAAAATTTTCCATCATCAATTCCAAGCAATAAAGAATTTCTTTATACCGGTTATGAACCTGATAATATGTTGTATCAAATTCGTTTCTTACAAAAACTAAAAATAAGTTTCGTTATTTTATTATGATAAGGATCATCTTATCTTCTTTATTGGAAATAATTTCCTTTGTTAAGTTCGATATTATTTTGTATATTTCTTCAGCAATTCTAAATTATAAAAAGTTTCTTCAGATCAGTTGTAAATCTGGTAATTTTTTACATTAAATTTTTAATTAAAATAAACTTCCTGACCTTAAAATTATTTTATCATTTTATTCCGCTATAGATTCCTTTGTCTTTTTAATTTGTTATAAAACTATGATAATCTTTGAAAATTAATTATCGTTAAATTGATTAAGATCATCTATCGTTAGCTTTTATAATATATATAATATACCGTAGTGAAAGACATTAATAAAATTGTTTATTCAAATATTTTCTTTTTAAAATAGTACTAGTAATAAATGCATTAGTTTCCTTAAAAAACATTTTCATTCTTGATGCTACATTTCATTTATCTTGATCGTGTTCACATTTTTCAATTCATTCAAAAATAGAAGATAATTACTTTTTAATGATGCTTCTTAGTCTCTTTAATGGGTTAATGGCATTTTATTTTTATCTAAAATGCATTAATAAGAATTTTTCCTTGAGAGTGATTTAAATCGTGACAGGAATTTCAAGAACTTATATTTCATTAAAAACTAAGAATAACGTAAGTGGTTAAAATTATTTAAGCGCAGACAAATGGTAAATGGTTAAAACTACTTGAAAGCGTTAGGTAGTTAAAAAGGTAATACATTTGTTTTAAAAAGTAAAACCCAAGCATGAATAATGGCATTGTCTTGCATTAAACTATCTATAGTTTTATTGATTAAATAATTAAAAGTCCTGTTTAAGTTATTGAAATGGTTTTTAAAAAGATAAAACACTAAGAATGTAGCATTTTTTTTTTAACTTTATATTATGTCTTACAGTTATTTTAATACTTATACATTTTATCGGGAGTTTACCAAAATTGAAAGTATAAGTTTTTATTATTTCTTTTTTAATAATATTGAATTATAAATGTGAATTCAATCTTTGAAGTCATTTTGTAGCCATGTTAGCGGAGTATTCAGGGTCGTGAGCTCATGACTGGCGTTTGTTCCATCAAGTCGTAGTTTCGAGTTCTGATGCTTAAAAACATAAGTTGAGTAGTAAGGCTGATGCTAGTTTAAGGAATAAGTTAAAGGATAGTGAACAAGTTTAAAGAGTAGGTTATAAGATGGTGTACAAGTTAAAAGAGTAGGTTAAAGGATGATGTATAGGTTTAAAGAGTAGGTTAAAGGATAGTGTAAAAGTTTAAGGAGTAGGTTAACGGATGGTGTACAACTTTAAAGAATAGGTTAAAGGATAGTTTACAAATTTAAAGAGTGGGTTATAAAATGGTGTACAAGCTTAAAGAGTAGGTTATATGATGGTGTACAAGTTTAAAGATAAGGTTAAAGGATGGTGTACAAGTTAAAAAATTAGGTTATAGGATGGTGTACAAGTTTAAATAGTAGGTTAAAATATGGTGTACATGTTTAAGGAATAGGTTAAAATATAGTGTACAAGTTTAGAGAGTAGGTTAAAATATGGTGTACATGTTTCAGGAATAGGTTAAAATATAGTGTACAAGCTTAAAGAGTAGATTAAAGGATGGTGTACAAGTTTAAAGAGTAGGTGCCACCTCAAATGTCATCCTCGTGTCTTGATGGAAGTTCGTCAGTAATAGCCCTCGTAATACTTTTAAGTTCATGTTTTGTAATGCAATCTACCAATCAAAATTAAATCATATGTTCGATAAATATTTTCTTAAAATTAAGTTCTTTTTTTTATGTCAAAACTGAATTTAAAAAAAAAAAGCAGGGTTCGATAGTCATGAAAATTTAATATTTGATCAACAGATATATTTTTGCTTCTATACCCTTTACAGTTTTTTTGTTCCTTTATTTTTTCATAATTTTTTTTAATTGTTTCATTCTACAACTTTAATACTTTTGCTTTTCCTTGTTTTTTGCAAATCATCAGACTTAACAGTATTTTCCTGATTTATATTTTAATTTTTACTACTATTCTAATAATTGTCATTACTTGGACACATTACTTTAGGCTTACCAAGAAGTTTCTTCTAGTAAATAATAAACAAAGCGCTTACAAAATAGATAACTCCATTCTGAAAATAAAACATTTTTAAAACTGAATTTGCCTAGTTATAATAAACAACACATAAATTCTAAGCATATTTTTCCGCAATGAAAAATTCTTTACCATTAATAGTTTATTTTGATTCCTCTATCTCATAGAAATCAGCATATTTGAACATTCTACTCGACCACATTTGAAAAAATTCGATTTTTCGACATAATACAATATTTCAATATTATACACTCAAATAAAGAGGAAAGCAGATGATATTTAATTTCTTCTTATCCAAGTTAATAATACTTAATGCCTTATCACTATCATTTCTTTTTAGTAATACTTTACGTGAAAGCGCTTGGATTATGGTTTTAAAAATAAATTTAATTCGTTTCTTATCAACTCACTCAGTTTCGAGTGAATAAACATACTACAGTTGTTGGCTCGAGCCTGGAACTTTCATCTTATTTCATCTAGGATCTCTCTACTGCTTAGGTAACAAATGGTGTAGTTCGAACATCTCACTTTCAATAGTTGAAGCTTCCACTAGCTAACTTCCAGGTCTCTGTCTCTCTATTATTCACTTAAACTCTGATTAGAAATCTAATCAATCTAATTCGTTCGTTACCCATTTTAATTTAAATCTAAGCTGCATGAATCACGTCTCATTTTATTGGGATGTGGTCTCATTTTAAATAATTTGAATATAAAAGTAACCAAGATTAATGAAGGATAAAGCCCGATGTATCCAAACGTTGCAAACTGACGTAATCATGTTTACAAATGCAGAATTGCGTCAGTTCCTCAAATAATAGCACGCCTTGTAATTTCGGCTCGTCGCGATATTTCCCTCAGACTAACATCTAAGTCCCAACTTCTTCCCAAACAAATGAAACGTGATGCATGTTAAGCAAACTTTAGAGATGAAGTGAATAGATATAATGATGTCGCATAAAAGCGATATACAATTGAAGAAAACAATAATAATGAAGTTTTCTGGCTTGTACAGTTAATTTATAAGATTAGAATTCAACGCTGTTGGAGCAACTTAATATTTGAAAGAGATACTTGTATCGTATTGTCATAAATGTGTTCTTTGATATATTTTAGAAGCTGTTAGTAAACGTGGATAAACACTTAACTATTTGAATGACTCCTCTTTATTAGAAGATCTATAAAAAGTGTATTTTAATTACAACTGACTTTTAATGACTTTGTCTGCGCATGAACTTGAGTATAAATTTAGATCTATTAATTAAAATAACATTTAAGTTCACACATGAGACGGTTAATAGAATATCGCCACAGCCTGTAGTTTTGAAGTCAAGTACAAAATATCTTAAGTACTTAATAAACAGTATTAATTATTGCTTTACTTCGTAAGAAATAAGAATATTTAGTTATAAACATAACAAAAATATAATAACGAACTCAAAAGACAATCATATTTGGTGCTTCGAAACAGATTGTGGGCTCAAATCCAAACGTTCTTTTGTGTCCTGAAAGTTCTCCAGCAAACAATATTTTATTCCGGGTCTTTACTGACTCCGACTGTCCCAACGGCTTTCTAACGCTTAACGACTATCTCGTGAACAATTTGGCTTTCCTCTGAGCTTCGTGATGGGAATGCTGGGATCGATCTAACCTGGATTAGGCTTAATCTACTCCTGTTTCTAGGAATCGATGATGAGATTGAGTTCTCAGAAATAGGAATAGACTTTCCTAGAAATTTGGAGTCTGTATGTGTACTTAAAGAAGTTAAATAGAGATGAAAGATTAGTTTGTGTTGAAGGGAAAGCCACTTAACATGATATGGCAGATTATTCATTTGAAATCACATTTATCTAGATGCTTATTAGAACGTTATTCAAAGCGAAATTTATAAGGTTAAACATCTAGATTAAATATTAATATAAGAAGATTATGGAATAAGTAGAAAATTAAAATGTATATCTTGAATAAGTGTGTGCTATTTAGCTAGAAGTTATATGAAGCATTATTTAAGGTGACAAATTGTTAAACAAATCAACGAAAGATGAAGGATAGGTTTATATTGATGGGAAATAGTTTTCTGCTGTAGGTGTTTTACCTACGATACACTGGGGGATATTTTTCTACCCGTGACAGGAAATAAAAGTTGATATTGAATTCCGGCAGTGTTTCTTTTTTTCAATATTTGGATCCAAGAAAGCTTGCCTCGTCAATTTTGTAGTGCTCTTATTAATTAGGCCAAGAGGAATTACTAAAAGGTTAGTATTACTAAAAGGTTTACTAAAAGAATTACTAAAAGGTTAGATAATTACTAAAGGTTTACTAAATGAATTACTAAGAGGTTAGATAATTACTAAAAACTTACTAGGCGAAATTTGGAAGTTATAATTATCTAGATTAAATATTATTATGTTTAAGTGATAGAGATTAAGAAATAGGTACAAAATAAATTGGTAGACCTTGAATATATATGTGTGGGCTATTTACCGAGATATTGAATAAAATATTGTCTAAGAAGACGAATTATTAAAGTAGTCAACTAGAGGTATAAAATGAGTTTATATTCAGTTGAAATAGTTTTGTAAAATGCTACTATTTCCCTTCAATATAAACGCTTAACGGCTATTTAATAATGCTTCATTTCTTTTTAAGAAATGAAATATTTTTAAACAGACATTAAATTCATATACAATATATATGTGTGTGTGTGTGTGAATATAATGATAATTATGGAATATTGAATTTAAAACATTTATTGTTTAAGTCGTGGCACAATATGTAAATATTTTAATCAAAGAGAAATGGAATTTATTTGATCTTCAGGCAAGAGCAAGGAAGATTCAAAGGGATTTGCGGCGGACACAACACACGTCCACTCAATTTGATAACTGGGACGAAGCGACAGAAAATTTTCCCTTTGCTTCTCCAAGGAAGTTAAATTAAAAATTATACAGATCACATGGTAATAGATGTAGGGATCTTTAGATATTTTACATGGATTTGGAGGATATGGTTTGGAATATTCCTTTTAGTTCAGTGTGTGGACAATGCTGATTTAAGCATTATTGAAAATCGCGTGATTGCATAAATTAATGGATTAAAAGGAAACGGATCATGATTAAACCATGAGTGTTTTACTATGGTAGTTAAAATATTTCAAAATTAAAAAACAATTATGTTTAAGGAAAATCATAATATATATGTGTGTATGTGTGTGCTTATGTATGTGCGTGCGTGTAATAGTAATTCACTACTATGGAAATTTGAATTTAAAACATTTTGTGTTTAGATCGTGGCAGGAAACGGATTTTTATAAATCGAGGAATAGTGAATTTATTTTGTTTTTGTGCAATAGAGAGAGTGGTACATCAAGTTTAACAGTTGACGCAATATATATCCACTGAATCTGATAAAAAAAATGAAGCTTTAGAAAATCTTGCCTGTTTGTTTCTCCTAGTAAGTTAAATTAAGAATTATACGGAACACTTAGTAAAAGATGTAGGGATCTTTAGTTATTTTAAATCTGAGGGTCCGGTAGGCAATATCCCAATTAGTTCCTAGAGCGGGGGGTGCTGATATTAAAATTATTGGGAATCGCAAAATGGCATAAATTCAAAGATTAAAAGGAATATAATCATGAAATAAAACTATGAATGTATTGCTATGTTAATCAAAATATAGGATATTTGAGAAAATAAATTAGATTTAAGACGGAAATCATCACACACGTGTGTGCGTGTGCACACGTGTGTATGTGTGTGTGTAGCAATGCTTACACACACATACTATATGATATATGTCATACAGTAGGCCAAAAGTTTAAGTAAAATAAAAGACGCGCGAGAACTCTGATTTCTTAACATTTCTCGATTATCCCTGGAAATTTCTCGATTATCTTCGAAGTGCAGTAATCAATCTAACTCGGATTAATTATAATCTCTTTTTATTCTTCTGAGTCGATTATGAGATTAGATTCTGGGTATTAGAAATAGGATTTACCTAATATTTTATTATCCTTATTTGTACTTAATAAGCCAAATAGATTTTATTTGGAATTTCTGGGAATATTCCCATAACGAGCGGAAAATGTAATAATAGAACATTGATAATGAATGTTGTGAAGAAAGTTATAACATAGCTTATACTGATAAGAAACTGCTGAATTTTTATATATAATAGAGCTAGAAAATTGAAAGGATTTTTTTTATCAATGTGAAATTAGCATGACCTTTTTAAGGTGATTTATTTTTATAAATAGTTTTTGTACCATTTATTACTTAAAGCGTTAATTATAAGTTGTGTTTTACAAAAAAAAAAAAAAATATTGAAATTTTCTTGTAGCATGTTAAAGTTCTTTGTATTTGACACTTTATGTTAATTTGTTTGATAGCAGCATATTTTTGATCAGAACAATATGCCATATGTAACGAGGTTTATAGAAGTAAGAAAATAATGTCTTTATTTCAATGGCATGCAATTTAAAATTTTATGAAAGCAAATAAGAAAAAAATACATGATTAACTTGAAATCAAAGGCAAATAAAAAAAAAGACGTGATTAGCTTGAAATCAAAGAAAAATAAGTGAAAAATTTTAATGAAGTGGGGAAATAAATAATTAAAAAAAACTCAAAAAAAAATTTAAAAATAAAAAAGTAAATGAAATGTAAAGAAAAATAGTAAACTAATTAAAAATATAATTAAAAGATAATTAAAGAGAATAATCACCACTCTATACTGAGAGTCATTCAAAATATTCTCTACATAATTTACAAAGCTTTATTGTCTTCATAAAGAATCTTGTATGTGTATTAGAGGAAAAGTAGAAGAGAAAGAACGCGAACACTTATCAATGTAATTTCTAGCAAATTATATCGAACTTAACGCAGAGTGCATTTTAAAAATTAAATTTTAAAGATAACATAACTCGCTAAAACTTCTAATTCAACAATAAAAATATTTACATTATTTTCCAGTATTATATTTCATAAAGAAATATATAAAGATTTTTTCTTATTGTACTGAAGCAAATGTAATGATAGACAGGAAGGAATAAAAGTAAAATAAGATTTTAATACCTATTACTCAAATTTTACTATTTATTGTCTTAGTATTCCTAAAAATTTTGAAAATTAAGTATTTATTTTTGAGCACATCTAATTCTTGTACTAGAAAAACCAAGACATGATTACAAAAATAATGGTTAGGCTAAATTTCTGTGGTGTACTTTCATTCGGATTGTTGTATTCTTCTTTTAACAAAATGAGATTTTATGATTTATTTATTAAAACAAATGAAAAAATTATTTATATATAAAAGGATCTCTAATTTAAATAAAAAAAAGAGTCATTCTAAATTGTAGATGTTATAAATAATACAAAAATTAATGATTACATTAATATTAGTCCATTTATTTTTGTTTATACGAATTTATGTATTTACTGTGATAATTTCTTCAACTTTTTTTTTTATTTATGTGACAATAGTACTGGTTGTCTATAAATTATTGTTGTTGTTTCCTTATCTCATACCTTTTTATTAAAGAACAAGATGAAAAAAAATCATTACATATTTGTGAAATAAAATAGAATAAAAGAAGAAATTAAAAAGTTCTATGCAAAATTTTGCAAAGAACAGATTTAAAGACCCAAGATGCATTTTTTTTTATAATCCTTATGACATTATTCAATTAAATATAAGAATTAAAGTCAACGATAAAATCACTAGAAATAGAGAATATTAACTTTTTCCGACATTAAAATTAAAAGAAACGATAAGTTATTAAATTGAATATATATAAGCTGAATGTAATTAAAATTGAAGAAAACATTAAAAAATTGAAAAGTGATCTAGTATGCCAAAAGTGATCCACCTAAAAAAGTAGCCCTATTGAGTGACTAATTATAGTAAATCAATATTAAAAGCATTTGACCCAAAATCATTCCAGTAAGGAAGCCTAACTAAAAAGACGCAGTTGAAATTCTTGGGACAAAAAAAGGCTCCCTCATAGCTTAAAATTCTGGATAATGTTGTTTATTTTCAGTCAACATCTTGATTCCACTTTATACATGATTTAAGGTCATACATAAATCGATAAGTAAATAAAATACTTATTTTTTACTATTTTTTTTTACTTGAATCCTATAAAAAAATTTGGAGGAAATTTATTACGACTTGTTTTTGAAAATTGAGTTCATTAGTGGCGAAATCATTGCATATATTTTTTGCATTGCATATATTTTATTTCAATCTAATAAAAAATTCAGAAAAAATTTCTTACGACATATTTTAAAAATTAAATTCGTTACTGGTGAAAGCAGACATCCAAAATACACGCAACAACAAAATAAACTTTTGAAAAGTTATCAGGTATGACATTTATAGGGTATAGAAAACAATAGCTTCTTGGGTAGCTAAGGAAAAAACATTTAAGCGCAAACAAATATAAGTAATTTCACATCTCAGCCTTTCGCTACAGATAACCCATTGAGAAGGAATTTAATTTTCTGCCTAGTGTACTCCTCCAATTTATGCGGCAACTCAAGTGGCATCGCATTGCGGAATGCTGAGACATGAGAATTCGAAACGGTGAGAGCAGAAAAGAATACAATATGCGAAAGAAACTCGGGGAAAAAAATGTCCACCATCGAAAGAAAATTTGGTATCGCTGCACATAGTCGCTTTATTAAAACATACAGAAGACATCTGCCATATCCGACGTCAGTTAAAGCACTTTCAGGAAATATGTAACGACCAACACCAAAATTCAGTCACAACTTTGGCTTAGGAGTTCTACACAAAAGATCCACTTTAAATTCATAATACCCTCCTATTTCACTTATTGACAGACATTGGTTGATTATCCTACTTTAGTCCAAGCAGCTTAAGGAAACGGTAACAGTCCTACACCAGAAATCAGTCACCGCAACACCGCTTTAGAACCATGTGCACAAACGATCCTCTTTCTAAATTATTTTGTCATCATGTTTCTTTAGTTAATAGATGTTCGTAAATTTTTGGCTGACTATCCAGGGTTGATTCAAGAATTTTAATATTTGATAAATCAGATTGTTTTTGTTAACGTCACACTGAGAAACGACAAAAGTACTATTGGCGATAAATTTTGCAATTTTGAACATCGGTCAACTGACAAGGACGACATCTGAGTTGGCACTTTCCTGTCCAAACTTCCACACCACACCAAAGAGAGGACTTGGGACCTCAACCGGATTTAACGTGCATCAACCCCACTATACGGTGGGTCTTCATTGGCATCAGGGCTTGAACGCACGACAGGAAAACAGCACCGGTCATGAGTCCGAGTCCGTGACTTTAGTCACTTGTCTACCATAGCCTCACAAAAAAATTAAGAAAGCGGTTAATGTATTACACTAAAAGTCCGTCACTACAACGTAACTTCGTTTCAAGAATACATACACAAGAGATCCATTTTCAGATCATTCTATCATCCAAGTCCATTGATTAACAGACTTGGGAAGCCTTAGGTTAGTTATTCGATGTTGATTGAGAGTATACATGTCAAGGGATTGTCTGCAAAATCTATGCACCCTCACGGCATGAACAGAAGCGTAGAGCTGCTGCTGTGAGCCAAATTGTTGCAACGTAAATGCCGGAAAACATTGGTGGGAAAATGAGTTCTGCTTCTATGTGTTGCGTGCCACGAAAAAAAACTGCCGTGTGGAAACTGTTTAACTTTTTGCTTATAATTCATGAATAACTTGTTGATAAATTAGACAAAACTTTAAATTTAATCTTTTTATGATTAATAATGTTCTGAGCTGCAATTTTATGTTCATTTAACTTTGTGTTATTAAAAAAAAATCTTGAGTAACACTATAAATAAGTAATAATAATTTTCTTCGTGTTCTTTAAAAAAAATAACGAGGTAAGGAAAATCTGACAATAACTTTGTGGACACATGGTATATTCATATAATCTATTTAAACGGGAATTACGTTTAAAATAACTTATGTGGTAAGTTTGTGCTCTTTTTTAAAAGCAATCTAATGATTCACATGCTAAACTTTTTGCTGCGTACTTATAACGTTTTATACTAGATTGGGCTTTCTTTAATTTTGGTTTTATTCACGTCGCACTAGAAGCAACACAAAAGCTAATGGGGATGGACCTCGTAGTTTGAACCCCAGTCAAGAGAAGAGGACGACAATTGAGATGGCCCCTCCCTCTCATAACTTCCATACCACGTCAAAGGGATAACTTAGAACCTCAACAGATTCAAGCTCAGCCCCGGCTACACTGCGGCTCTTTAGTGTGTTGTAAAATATTCTTCACACACACACAACACTTCTTTTACTCTTACTTTTTGTTAATAACTTAGTTAATCATCATTAGTTTACAGTTATACCGTTGTCTTGAAACAAAAACAGATCAGGTTGTATAAACAACAACAATGATTTATTTACACTCCTTACTGTCGAGTGTCATCTAGCTCGCTCCCATCAGCTCCGCTCGGAGAATTAGTCTGGTCTGAGGGGATTGTGTGGTATCTTACACTCACCCCTTTACAAATGAACACCCTCTTCAAGGGGCTTTCAGCACGGGAGATAACAAGTGGGACAAGGCTCGAACCCATGGCTTAACGAAACCACCAGGAGCGACTCCTCGGCTTTAACAACTAGACTACCGAGGCCCTAGATTGTTTGAAAATCACTGGCGTATTAAGAAACACGAGTAAATTAAATTATTCCAACTAAGCGAAAATAGGCTCTTTATTTTGCACGTTAAAAATAATGCTAAAACTCTACATAATGAAGTTACACATATTAATTTCTGCACGTACTCTTATTTGCAGACGATTCTTATGTGCATTACACACTAAAACATTGTTTATAGATCTAAAATCTTAACAGGACATAAAAGTGACAATTTCCTCCAAACAAACACCATAACCATTGAAACGTCTTCGACCACCATTAGTTCTTTCGACAAACACAAAAGCACTCAGTTCGTATTTTACTCCAATTTCCGCCATCAAAACTCCGGCGGCACTCCAGTGTAAAAGAGGAACTGAAAGAAAGATTGCCCAAAACTTTTAATTATTCCAAAAGCACCGCTAAAACAAGCGACGGGGTCTCCGCGACTGGTGTTCGGCTCGAGATTTATGCAAATTCCATTTTCGTTGGACCGAAAACAATCTTCGAGTCTTCTTAATGGAATCGGGTCTTTTCTTCTTCGATTTGTGGAACGACGCACGTTCCTTTTCGAATCGAAGGTCGCGGAAGGTCACCTTTCAAAAATAAAGTTCAACGTATTACTTTACTGTACTTACACGTGGCGAACAAAGAATGTATGAAAACGATGTCGTAACAAGCGCTGTTTGATGAAATGTAAAGATAAAAAGGAAAAGTTGTCAGGTAATCAAGAAAACAGTCGATCATAATATATTAATAGTATAAAAACAAAATAAGATACCCTAATATTTTTATGCGATTAAAAGTTTAAATTTAAAACCACCAATGAAAAATAAATTTCATTCTCCTTTTTAACTAGAACTTTTTGATTTTATTGATTAAATTTCAATGAAAAAAACATTTTTTTTTTAAATTTAATTTAATTTTTTCTTTGTATTAAAATTCTCGCATTTCCAAAAAAATTTCTCATTAAACCTATTATATGTCACGTATAGATTGAAGTTAAATTTTTTACAGACACCTAAGGGGCTCTTGTTTTAGGTGGGGCGTTTTGGCGTACCGGATCATTTTTCAATTGTTTATCTTTTGTTTCAATTTTAATTACACTTACCTTAAATATATTTTATTTAATAATTTATAGTTTCCTTTAATTTTAATGTCGGAAAAGTTTATTAATGTTACTTTCTCCATATTTCATCATTTACTTTAATTCTTACATATACTTAATTGAATAATTTAATAATACTTATAAAAAGAGCGCACCTTGTGTAGTTAAATCTGTTCTTTGCAAAACTTTGCATATAACTTTTGTGTACTTTTTTTTTTTTTTTTAATTTTTACTGTAGAGAAATTTTCACATTTAAATTTCAATACATATGGATTGTCTGAAACCTTTAAGTTTGATATAACGATAGAAGTGTTGTTAAAACTATGGAAAGAAAAACAGTCAAAGGATTTTCTAACTCCTAGGTTTTAACGCATATTTCCTTTATTTTTGTCTAAAAGATAAGAATAAACTTCCAAGGTAAACAATAACCAAAAAATGACCAAAATATCAAAAAAAGATTATTACCTTATTTTAATAAAAAGAACTTCATAAATATATATGTAAGATTTCATAGCTCTATACCTACAATATTTAGTAAAATATTTAAATTTTCGTTTATAATGTACCATATCACTTCATTGACCCTTAAAATTTCAAACTCTTCTTGTCAACTTTTATTTTTTATGATGGCCACGTACTTAAAATTATAAGGCTTTTCTTATAATCAATATAAGATTTAGAAAACTTTTTTTTAAATTCTCTGCTTAATATGTTCGACAATTCCACACATGGAATAAAGATTTAGGTAAGTTTTTGTTTCTAAAAAAAAAATCCAGAAAACTAGATATAACTGTTTTTCGTAGTATATGATAGTAAAAAAAATTTGTACTAAAACTATAACACTATTATACCGAAAACTATATACAAGATTGTGAGAAATACTTTAGTAAAATCAATACAAAATATTGCTTAAAAATATTAAAATATATATACTAGTAGGAAATTTTAAGATATCAAAACATTTTGAAAATGTAAAATGTTTAACTAATCATTTGTTTGAAAATGAAGCTTTCTTTTCCCTGAAATAGATATATTATATATGTTCGAGTATAATGAATATAAACGTTTCTTAATAAATAAGTAATTAAAGAAAATTTCTCAGTAGATACTGTTATCGTTTATGAAACTTAAATTTGTTATACAATAATTCTTAAATTAAACTTAGAAGAAAATATAAGCAAAACTATCTATAAACTATCTTAAGCAAATTTTTGCAAAGAACAGATTTAATCACCAAAGGTACTAACTTTCTTTTTTTAAACATTACTAATTGTTGGTCACTAAAAAGTTTCATATAATCTGGTAATGCCATATCCCGTAAAACGACTCAGTCTGTAAGGATTATCTAACAATTCTGAAATAAAATCACTTTTTTCATGTATATTACTGCATTCTTTATTCCACCGCCCTTTACCTTTGACATACGAAAAATAAGAAAATTTTAACCAACATAAACAATGCCAACTTTTGATAACAAAAAGAAAGAGACGATTATGCTATAAAACTCAAGTTATTCCACTGAGTATTAGAATTAAAGCAAGCGATACGATATTGAAGAGGAAAATAATATTTTTTCAAATATTAAAATGAAAGTAAAAAGTTAACTACTTAAATGAATATATTTTAATCTATATGCATTTGCTGCTGACGTAAAATAAATTATTTTTTTTATTTATATGTTTCATTCAATCCAATTCAAATTATAGGAAAAAAAAATTTGTGAAATATTTATAAAAATTGAGTTCACTACAAGTGAAAACAATCATTAAACATATCTGTATACTCAAAATATTTTACGTTGAAAATATTTATATACATATTTTCTGAAAATTAAGTTCATTATCGGTGAAAGCAGTTATCAAGTATATTAAATATAAACAAATTGTTAAGAAAAAATTTTGATAGTGTTTAGGGGATCATTTTATCGTTGAAAATATTTTTATATATATTTTCTGAAAATTAAGTTCATTATCGATGAAAGCAGGTATCAAACATATTAAAGATAAACAAATGGTTAAGAAAAAATTTTGATAGTGTTTAGGGGACCATTTTAACGTTGAAAATATTTTTATATATATTTTCTGAAAATTAAGCACATTATCGGTGAAAGCAGATATCAAACATATTAAAGATAAGCAAATTGTTAAGAAAAAATTTTGATAGTGTTTAGGGGACCATTTTATCGTTGAAAATATTTTTATATATATTTTCTGAAAATTAAGTTCATTATCGGTGAAAGCAGGTATCAAACATATTAAAGATAAACAAATTGTTAAGAAAAAATTTTGATAGTGTTTAGGGGACCATTTTATCGTTGAAAATATTTATATATATATTTTCTGAAAATTAAGTACATTATCGGTGAAAGCAGGTATCAAACATATTAAAGATAAACAAATTGTTAAGAAAAAATTTTGATAGTGTTTAGGGGACCATTTTATCGTTGAAAATATTTATATATATATTTTCTGAAAATTAAGTACATTATCGGTGAAAGCAGATATCAAACATATTAAAGATAAACAAATTGTTAAGAAAAATTTTTGATAGTGTTTAGGGGACCATTTTATCGTTGAAAATATTTATTTATATATTTTCTGAAAATTAAGTACATTATCGGTGAAAGCAGATATCAAATATATTAAAGATAAACAAATTGTTAAGACAAAATTTTGATAGTGTTTAGGGGACCATTTTATCGTTGACTAAAACAATAGCTCCTTCATATACAATCAAAATACATCTAAAAATACTTCATGGTATTTATGGTCCTCTTTCTGCTTTCCTTCATACATATTCTAATCTCCATATTATAATATGCATGTCTCATTACAGAATTAATATGGTAAAGTCTATATTATACTACATTTAACCTTATAATCACACTATAAGTCACACAGACTACCATCCCACTTTCTCTTAAGATTATTGAAGCATTTCTTCACTGGAGAGCCCAGCTGTAATTATCTCCCGTCCTTGAGACCAGCTTTTAGCTTAATTATTTCGTTCCCCAGTACATTCCATTCCCTAGAACAACAATCCAGAATCTGGGAAATTAGTTGGATATTGCTATTATTACAGTGCCTACAAGTTGGTCCTCGCTAATCACTCCGGGATATTGTGCAGTCTTTGATCTTAATGAATCACTGTTCTGCATTAGAAGCGTTTCATTACCCCTTAAGGGGGGAACTCAAGAAGCATAACGCTTTCATCCGGGATATTCCGGAGTGGGTGACAACATTCATAGCAGTATTATATTGGATATCGCGCAGTGTTGAAGTTCACTAAATGGACCGGGGTTTGACGTTTGATGTGGTCGTTGCTTTATAGGACGATGCGGGGTGGATTAAAGATGTCTTTGAGGTTAACTTTCACTGTTGCGGTGGGTCACGGACGTGTATTACGGTGCAAGTTTTTGGTTGTGTATTGTGCATCAACAGAGTCAAAGATTGTATGTTAAATTTGAAAATTTGTTTTCAATGTTGCTTAAGGTTTTTAATGCTGTAACAAATGCATTAATAATAAAAAGGTGTTTAATTAAATTGAAGACTATAATTGTTCTGATTTAATGGACGTTATATTTTAGCCTCCTTTTCGGTATTATAGTTGATAGTAAGATAACATATTTTTCTTAAAGATCTACATAATTCGATACGTGCGACGTTGGACTATTCGCGATTTTCTCTTCGTTAATCTTGAGGACTTTTATTGAGACTGATTGCATAAAATAACATTTTCTTCCCAACTAAAATGAAAAGTGATTATGTTAATTAGATTCAGATTGGAATAATGTGAAGTGATTAAGATTATAATCATATATGAGTCAGGAAAAATTGAGAAGAGATATAGATGGTAGGGAATGTTACTATCCGATGTAAGGGACAACTGTTGACTAGAGAATTGTGGCGATCATAAGGACTGGGCGTAATATTTGACAAGGACTGTCTGGCGATTAGAACAGAGGCATCGGTAGGATAATTTAATTTCAATTATAATTATAGCTGTTTGCTAGGAATGAAAAACGGAGGGAAACTTTTAGGTAATAGGCATTGATAATAAATAGTTTCGCTTGTTTAGTCTCGTGTTTTGTTAGATTATTTTCCTATCTCTTAAAGTTTAATACACCAAATTGAATTATAGTTCATGAGCCAAATAATAGGTGGACAATCGCAACAGATGTATCTTACGATTTTCAGCCATGTTTTAGTTAATATGTAGACACTTGAACTAACGTTTCTTTCTATTGAATTCATCGTCCTATGATGTTACAATAATTGTGTGTGATTGAATTTAGCCTACAAAAGACTCATCTACTCTTAAAAGCCGCAGTAGCTAGAGATACAAAAGAGAGGAACATCCTCCATCCCTACTATTTGGGAAGAAATTTAATACTTATTCTTCTTTAGCCGTATAAAACTAGAAATTATAAATAAAGCATTTGTATCAACTATGTTGTTTTGCCACATAATTTATTCTTTCTTTCATTTCTTTAATTACTTAAAAATTTATTTCACGGATAAATGCACAAAATATAATGCCATGCATCATGGCAAGGTTGTTAGATTCAAGTGTCGGAGCTAATTGGTTCGTAAGCCGCTTGAGTGGTCATTGGTTGGATCTTAGCAAAAAATTTCATTTTTATTATTTTATTTTGAGTAACGTATACTTTTTAATGAAATAATATCACTGATAATTTTTGATTTCTCAAAATACTTCTATTTCATTGCAATATAAGTATAATAACGTTGCTTGGAGTAAGGTTAAAATATTTAGTAATAATGAGAACTTCAACAAAAAATGAATACATTTACATGATTAGTATTGAACTGTAAACGACAATAAAGTTGGTATAAACTGCCAACTTTTACTTCTCTGTCCAAATTCGCTCTGCAAACACCAAAAAGTGTTTTGCCGCTTATTTTTAAAGTATTTTCTAAACTATAGCTTTATAGCCTCTCCCGTATTTGTTTTTTGTTCTATCAATAAGTTTTTTGCTCCTAATTCTTTGCTATCAATTTTCTAATCCTCAATCATCGTCAGTTATAGTAGTAGAGTTTATTACATGCAAATTCAGTATAATGTACCAATTGTGCCGAGATGTTGAGCCTATATTTCACTAAGACACATAATGAGGAATAACAGAGAAAACTGGCTATTTATTTGGAACTAAGCCTTAAATTATTTTGATTTATTTCTGTTCTCTCTGTTTTTTGAAAAGGCTTAGACATTTTACCAAGATAACGCATTATCATCTCAATTAAAAGCTACCATTAATTATTTTTGTTCAAATATTGATGTTTGAATTTTAAGAAATATAATAAAACTGCATTCTAAGCCTATGAGATAAATTCCTTACCGAAGAGCATTGTTACCACTCTAGCATAAGCAGTATGGTCATGAACTAGTGGATGTCATTGCTTTCGTCCAGTTAAGGGCTCGAACCCGGATGCAAAAGACACTCCATGTAGCAGGGATAATATACGTTAAATCTAATCGAAGTCCCAAGTCCTCCCAATGACGTGGCGTAGAATTTAAGGGAAGAAGGTTCCAACTCAAGTATCGTCTTCGTCACTTGACAGAGGTTTCACCCTTTCGCTACCGGAGGGAGAAAAAAGAAGTGCTTCTCTGGGCCCGCGGCTTCTTACCCAGGAGTGTTAACTGTGCCCAGACGATTTTAGATATTAAGCCTAATTCATGAAAAAAATTCCTCAAAAATCGGCTATTTATCAAAATATTTTGGTATTTACCTATATTAGTTAAAATGCATAAAACTTAATATATACAAAAGAAGAAAAAAAATTTAATCGAAAATTGAATGTTTTATACATAAAAAATCCTACTTTTAAGAAAATACAAGATATATTTACATATTTTATATAAATTTCATGGTGTAATGATGTACCATTATATGGAATACATAGATATAAAAGATAAATCTTTTCCTGTATGGTATATTTATTAAAAAAAACCCAATCCATAGTACAACGTCACATGTCTTACACACATATTTTGACACTTCAAGCATGATTTTGAGCTAAGGGCACACCTTAGTCCCCCCCTTTTTTTTAATTTAATGTCTATGTACAGATATGGATTAATTTCACTAACAATACTGTCGGATTCATTTATTATTTTGAAAATCTCAATATCAGATAAATGCTTTCTTTTCGTCATGACTGTCGCTACAAATAAAAACCGACCCAATGAAACGAATAGCTGAGAACATCGGCTACCAAAAGCCCTAACCCTCATAAAGGGTGATAAATTCTTCTTCGAACTTCTAAGAAGCAAGCAAGAAAGAAAACAACAAATCAAAAGCAAGTACGCCCTTTAAATCATGTCATTACATTTAAAGAGCCGTGCAGCAGCACGTACTTTTAACAATAATCCTTCTTCCTGATACCCAGAAGTGAAATCCGAGCCCATATCATCAAGGTCAACACTCAAAATAACCTATCTATATAGATTTCGTGGTATTGTAATGCCGTATAGTAACATTAAAAAAATTAAAATGAAACGTTCTCATCGAGGGTATCTTTATTAATACGCTGGGCCGTAGAAGACACTCCCGGAGCGTATCACCCGTGATACGCTGGGCACAGGATAGCCAACACTAGCGTATCGCCTGTGATACGCTGGGAGAGAACGGGTCAAAATTACAAGAGAGGTCAATAGCTAATAATCATCTTTTAGCTCTACCGTGGGAAATTGATAAAACAATAAAACCAATCACCCAGTCAAAAACCAAAGAATTTTATAACGTATTATATTATCAATGCACATATTCAAGATGAGAATAAAATGGTTCAACTGGTAAGCTAAATATAAAACAGTATGTTAAAATCCTCAGAAGTATAAATATTTTTCTACATTAATCCACATTTTCTGCATTAGCTTCTATTTCTAACAAGCTGAGTATGAAACCAATCTATCTACTTCCAGTTCCCCATTAAACAGTCTTAAGCCTATACGATTTTTTTAATTACATGAATGTAATAAAAGTTACATAATGTTTAAAAATATATGAATAATCAATCATTTTAATCGAACGGATACTGTTAAAGTTAATACATTTTTACTGTAATTGCTAACAGTAAATGAACATTAGCTTTATTAAAAGTCGCATTAACTCACGTCAAAGTAAGAAGCAAGAAGTTATAGCCCAGCAATAAAAACGCATTAACATTTCTTAACACCACTTCATAAAACATTTTAAAAACTTCCGCTATGAATATTAGCCTTAGTCACAAAATTGTTTCACAACTGCCTCTAAACTTTACATAAGCGTGGTTCACCGCGTTTTTAATGACCAAACATTTAATGGCATCGTAAGCTAAGTCCCGGTAATCCAGCCTCTCTTTCTAAAGGTCATTTTCTAAAGTCTTTTTACTTCTTTTCAAAAATCCTTCACCTCCCCACGGCAACAACCCCTTCTTTTCACCTGTGCATTCCCACCCAAAAATCGATTTTTTTTCTCCAAAAGTTCTTTCCACTGGAAAACACGCTTTTCTCCCAAACATCTAATGCTTTTTGATTTTCGTTACTTTTAAAGCTCGCCTTGTTTGTATTAAAGCGGGAGAGTTTATTTCTGTCAGTTTGGGGGAAGGACTATTATTTTGGAGGCATTACTTTTCGTTCTTGCAATCCATCAGGTTTGACGTTCCATCCGCAAATGTGTGGGGGGTTGTACGAACGTATGCGACAGAATATGATGGATAAAATGCAGTGTGGGTATATCAATAAAAATGTTTTTACTTTTCAAATCGAAAGAAAATTAAACGGAACATAAACTTTTTCGGGGAATACAGACTTTATCCATATAACCAATATTTGATAAAATATTTAGCGACCAAATCATTCAGATATCTTCTTTTCCGCAAACTGTCATTGCAATTGATTTTTATTTTCTTTGGATAACTTTTTTGGAATTCAAGACTATTAATCTCCATATCTTGTAGTTTCTTGGAGCTGAACTTTGGCTTCATTGCCCAGAACTGTCATTTTATTTTAGTTATTTTCTTAAAAAAATGTATTATAAAAAAAATTAAGTCAATTACTACTTGCGTCAATAAAGAAAAATTCTATTTCTTACTTCTTATTAAATAATTACAGTTATTATATTTATGTACATACATATGACAGAATCACAATGTTAAGTGGCAAAAGAAATTTTTTTACCAGCGATTTACACGCTTCGTCACTGACGGTATTTATTCATAAATTTATACCCTGCTAAATATTTTATTTAAGAGAATTTCTTCTCTCTCATATAAAACTAAAGTTAGTTATTTGAAAATCAAATTAAAAATTTTATACTTCGACGAGATTCGATCCGAAGGCATGGAGATTTTACGCCGACGTTCTACCAAATTTGCCATTGCAAGACAAATGACATAGAAGAAGCATTGTCTTGTTTCTTAATTCATCCGGTTAATTAAATGGTTGGAATGCAGCTTAGCCCTACCACCCTGGGCGACAGGAACTATTTGGACGTATTTTGCCAAATGTGGCTATCCTGGTCCGCTTCGCGGACTTAACGTTCAGCCAAAAAAAAATAATCGCCAAGTTTGGCAACTTTTGAAATCGCGCTAAGTGGTTGGGTTAAACTGCATTTTATCTAATTAAATTTAATTAAAAGAATTAATATTTGAAAAAATTGTATTAACATGAAGTGTCATCTACTACAAGTTAAAAAAAATGTATTTTAACTTAAGTGGATGAATAAAAATTTTTTATTAACGATTGAAAATTTGGACAAGATATATATAGGGAGAGCTGAATTAATAGAAGGAATTAAAAAAAAAACAGTGGTAATTAGAATATGAAAATTATTTTTATGAATTTAAAAGTGCATTTAAAGAATTTTAAAGGTTAAATTTATTAGTCAGAAAATTTAAGATTTTTAGTAAGAAGCGAAAGCTTTCTGATTAAGAATAGAATAAGTGTTTGGTGTGTCTTAACTTTAGCGACCAGCCAATAGGGTAGCTGCCTGTCATGTTAGTGTCTCAGTTGATATCGGTACTTGAAAGATTTTTGTGAGAGAGATGAGAATAAGAGATTGTGTACTGTGATTGAATACTAGGATAAGTAAGTTATCCTTGTGGAGAAGGATGTTGATTTTGTCTGTAGGAGTTTAAAGTTAGATTTTTTCAGAAGGAATAGAAATCAGAAATTTATAACAATATTTTTGGACATTTTAATTTTTGGTTTGTATTCTAAATGCTATGTAGGGAATTATTGTTGTTGTTCTTGAGGTTATTAAAGAATTTAAAGTCTATTTTTTGTATGGTGGTTCTGATAATTGGAAATAGAATTGCATTATAGATGTCAGTGTTTCTCATGAATCCTGTAGCGTTAACAATTTTTCTTATAATATTGTTCTGTGATTTTTCTTGTTTGTTTATATGTGTTTTAGCAGCATAACCGCAAGCCGGACAACTATAAGCTAGCTTAGTCTATGAATCTGATTAATAATAAGTAATTTGTTTTCTAAACTTAATTTCTAATTACGAGTGGTTGAGGAGTAATTGATTTATTATAACATGTTCTATAACTGTTTCCTAATTAGTTAATGGATAAATGACGTTAAAATTTTCCAAAGAAGTTCTGAGAAAATATGTGAATGGAGTTTCATGATTTTTATATATATATGTATTGATTGAGGCAGGATGTTTAAAAATAATTTGTCGTTTTCATTCATTAATACAACTCTCAACTATTTTGACTTAACAATGTTAATATCACTGATGTTTTCGATTAATTACATTTCACCGTTTCTTGTGCGTTTTTGTGTGTTGTATTCTTTATTTTATGTGTTCTCTATGTTAATATCATTGATGTGTTAGATTAACAAATGGCCATTTATTGTTTATTTTATATCCCAATACTTATTGGTTCCTTTTAAATACATATTATTATCGATAGTTTTCTAAGAAATAAAGAATAGCGTGAGCTCTATCGCATTCCCCCCACTATCAACTAAAAATTTAGGGAATGTAATGTAAGGTTGTTGGCATTGAAGACTTCTTCTAATAAACGAAACGTGACTTATATAGATTTGATTAGAATTACTGAATTCTAATGAATAGAATTGAAGGGATGAAAGTATGTGCAGTAAAGTGTTAAATACAGGCAGTAGTATCTTAGTGAGCGGAAGTTATCAAGCAAATCATCTGTATCAATTTTGCATTGAGTAAGGAGCTATAGTAACGAATCCAGATAGGATCTACGATAAACAAAATTTATAAAGATCTACGATTTTTACAACGTTTTTCTGAATTTCACTTGGTGTGTGTGTGTGAGTGTGTGTGTGTGTCATCAAATTTTCGATCGTTAATTTAACCAACTTCCCATCAAGCTAGAGCTTTGAAATTTTGGGAATCGTTCGTACTCGCCTAACAATGCAATAGACGTTTGCTACAAGTTTTAACTCATCTTTTTTTAAATAATGCAGTTTAGCCCGATCACTTGGCGCAATTTGAATAATTGCCAAACTTGGCGATTTTTATTTTATTTTTTTTTTTTGGCTGGATGTTAAGTCCGCTTCGTGGACCAATTTAGCAACGTTTGGCCAAATACCGCCAAATAATTCCTGTCTCCAAGAGTGGTTTGACTAAACTGTATTCCAACCATTTAATTTACCGGATTAATTAATTTTAGTTAGTTTTAACGTTGTTATGTATTTCACTTGGTGTGTGTCTGTATGAATGTGTATCAGTGTGTCATCAAATTGTCTATTGTTAATTTAACCAACTTCCCATCAAGCTAGATCTCTGAAATTTTGGGAACCGTTCTTATTTGCCTAACAATGCAATATTTAGATATTTGCGACCAGTTTTAACTAATATTTTAATATTTTTTTTAATAAACTTTGCCACCATATAAAAACGTTGTTTATAAAAACGTTGGTTTTTATTTCGAATTATTATAAATTTTGTTTATCAAAATCTCAAAATGTTGACTCGCGTAAGCTATTACAGATAAATAATTCTAATAGTTCCTTAATTTGTTATTTTCATTACCCATACCTGATGTAAATTATTTCTCTATCAAAATACCTTAAATCTCATTATAGGATCAAATTCCAGATTCACAAATCCCTAATCATTATGATTTGTCTAATCATTCCATTGTTTTCAATTAGACAGAAACAGTAGCAGATTTATTATTATATGCAACATCATTTAAAATTTACATATGCATTTCTATGTTTATCAAAGAAATATTTTATCATCAACTGTTATTTTTTAAGTACAATGTATTTCAATTAATTTCACAACAAATATAACCAACATCTGGAGGTGTTGAATATATTAAACATGCTTAGTATAAAAATAGTAAATACACATCCTGTGGCAATGATAAATTACATACATAAATTCATTCTACTTTGTAATGAGTACTTCATAGAGCTATCACATGCTTTTAAAAATTAATATTTACGAATTTAGGTTTCGCTATTTCATTTAAAATCAGTAAGCAAAAAATATGTTTATATATTATACAAAAAGAAAGAAAATTAATTGTATATATATCTTGTTAACGCATAGTTTACAGGATTAGAAAATAATGATGAAGTGTAGTATTTAGATAACAACACGTACGAGTAACGTATTTCATCCGCTCTCACCTCGACTTGACGCAGCCACATACACATTCAAATCTGTAAATGGCTTAAAGCTTCCGTCTATAAGACAATATGAATTCTTGAGTGTATTGTTGTTATGTGGTAGATCGTCTTTCAAATGCAAAACAAATGTCCAGGCAATTAAAAGGCAAGTTTTTTTCTGAGAAAATCAAAATCTTAATTCATTCTGGTAATATCTAGTAAATAACGTATATTTCCTTTAAATAGAAAGAAATACACGCACACACTCACACATACATCAAAATATGCGATAGCTCCAATGAAAAATTCGCACAATCATTGAACCCATAAATTCAAATCACATCACATTGGTAAACCATTAGTTGTATGTTTTTCTCCTATCTTCTATAAATAATATGATTTAGTAAGAAACGCTGAGAACAATTAAAACAACTTTATTGTACTAATATATCTCTTTTATTTATAGTACCACCTGTGGAGGTTCAGATTGAAGAAAAGAAAAGAGCCCTGTCAGCTCAAAAACCAGTGGAATTGGTATGTCGAGCAGGTGGTTCCAGGCCACCAGCGAACATCACATGGTTCATTGGAAGCCAACCTCTCAAAGGCACTAAGGAAAAAATATCTTCAGAGGGAAACATTACCACCGGCAGATTGATCTTTATCCCTACTATTGAGGACAGAGGCAAGAACATCTCTTGCAGAGCAGAGAACATGCTGATTCCTGGAAGTGCTATTACGGATGAGTGGAAAGTGGATGTTCATTGTAAGTATTTCTTCTGTATAACTGATTGTACAAATATACTTACAGGAATATTTAGAGAGATATATTGATAATTATTTCATCGCTGTAATCTATCATAGTTTAGAATTCACTTTTCTAAGCTTCACAACAAACTTCGAAATGTTTTTGTCTTCTCTTGTACGATAGTTTTGACTTCATAGAGGTAGTAATATTTTTTTTTCTTTAAATCAGAGGTTCCCAAACATTTCTGTCCCGTAGACTATCCTCCGATTTTTTTCTGATTTTCATAGCCCCTGTTCTTCTCCTAGTCAAGCAGTATAAAACTTACGATAGAACGTTACTAAATAGAGACAAATCGATAGTTAAGCTTCATCTAAAGCGCTACCAAACGTTCAGGTGAAAACAAAATGTATTGAAATGTTACGTGACAAACACGAAATTTTCCTGACAAGATGAAAATTTACCTGAAAGTCACGTGAAAAGTGTGAAATTCACCCACAAGGTGCAAATTCAATTGACATTCAAGTGATATGTACAAAATAATTTAACTAACAGGGTGAAAATATACCTTAGAGTGACAATCTAACAATTGAAATTTTACACTTGGTGAGTGGTTTCGGAATGCTACTCTAATACTGAGTTTTTGAAAAACCACTATATCTGTTAACGAGTTTATGCCATCTGACTCAGAGTCGCTCACTTCGTAGAGTGGAAAATTTTAAAATAAATTCATGTAAAGCTTCGATTCTTATACCTTTATTAATTTAAAAGGAACAAAATACGAATCTAGTTAGATTCTGCATATATAAGCATTAAAAATCTATTATTTTAATGGTAGCGTGGAACTTAGTGCCTTTATAGCAATTTTTTTAATATTTTACTTCAAATTAGTCAGGCTTAATCTTAAATCCTTAAGGATAGTAATTTACAATCCATTTTCTTTACTTGTAATATTGGCAACAGTAATCAAGCCCTTTATGAGGTATGTAGAAGAAAGGTATTTAAATTGATATCTGTAAAGTATACAGAAAAATGATAGATGACTATGAAGTTTATGTGGTATGTAGCACAAAAGCTATCAAAAATACTTTCTTGCGATTGTTCAAAAGGCAGGATAAATAACAGATATGTCTGTCTGAAACTTTGCTGATAAACCTTTCTAAAATTATATCACTTTCTTACTTTTTCCTTCTCATATGGTACTCCAGCTTGGATAACATCATTGATTAGAACTTCGATAATTCGACAATGATAGAACGAAGCCGAACTTTAAATAACCTTCGCCTTGTGAAAGAAACGTGACTTACCTAAATTAGTAATGCAACATAAGACGTGTAGAGAAAAGGAAATTATCAAATAAAAATATTTGAGGTATTTTAAGGATAAGAGAAAGGAGATAAGGAAATTTAAAAAAGATGTTTTTGAGCACACGATATAAGTGCAAGCGAATGTTGTGTGATCTTTTAAGAGTATATACCTGGTTAGGATCCAGTCACGTACATCGGACTTGGATCTAGATTATGCAGATCTAACTGTTATTAAGATAATTAAAATTCTCAATTATAATCTTTGATTAAGGATGCGATTAGGTGAACACTCTACATCAGTAAATTAGTTTGATTTTGATTATCTTCAAATAGAATAAGGTTAGTTAACGAATAGCTTGACTGATTACTTATTACGTCTCGATAGCCGTTATTGTTAATAACGATTGAAGTGCGTTACAGGGCATGAAAATTGGATCCTTACAAAGTATAAGAAATAAATTCCAAGAGTTGCTCCTAAAATATTATCCTGTTGGTAGTTGCTCCTAAAATATTATCCTGTTGGAAGTTGCTCGTAAATTATTATCCTGTTGAAAGTTGCTCCTAAAATATTATCCTATAAGCGGTTGTATGATTATAGTTTAAAAATGTTGAGGGACAATTGAGCACTCTTGCATAATAGAAATCATAAATAGATCAGTAACTAGCTTTTTTAACACTATTGAAATTAGAAAGGGTTCACTTACGTAACATTATTTTCCAAATTTTTCCGATTGTGACCAGCAAAATAAACGATTTTATAACAATGTATTTTGAAGAAAACAGTTTATAATCTTTTTCTTAGGAATAAAGCATGAATAATATAATTAATAATATCAAATATAACTATAGCAATAAATTTCTTCAGAAATAAGATATCGCGTATACATCAAAACTTCTCGAGACTAAGATTTTTCCGAAACCTCTCTCATTCAAAGGCATTCACCCATAGCTATAATATACTTCTTGAACATATTCACAGCAAAAATAAAAAAAATCCTCTGGAAGTACAATGAAATTTTTATAAGTAGGATACATATGAGAAGCTTTGGTATTTCTTGGAGTACTGCGCGTGAGTACATAGTAGTCAACAAAAAGTACTTTAAAATTGTGGTTCTGATGATAGAATACTCCGAAAAAAGTTTGAGAACTGGTACGAAGAACGTGGATTTTATAATAAGGCACTGAAAGTACGCATGCTTCTTCTGAAGTAAAGTTTATAGTTTTCCGGAAGTATCAAGGTGAATAGTAATCCAAACATAACTATATAAAAGTGAATAGTTATCCAAATGTCAGTAAAAAAGGAATTGTTTTCTACGCACCAATTATAAACATAGAATTATTTACCAATCATATTTACATGCACAGTGGTGCTCCAAACAGCTAGTAAAACATTATTACGAATTAGTGACCAGGAGAACAAAATATTAGACCGGACAAAAAAAACATACTTTTCACGGTCAAAACTAAATCAAAATTTGAATGTCTTTCTCATGATCTCATACGCTCTCAAACTGTTGATAAAACACACAATTTCATTGAAGTATGGTATTCAAATAAATAAATTATTTTCAGCATGCAATAAATTTACGCTGCATAAAATATGTATGTGATAATTCAAACAAATTAATATATCCAATGTCCATGTGAAACTGAATATCTCTTTTTCACTGAGCAGTAAACGTGCTCCAACGAAAGGATTAAGATAATGACTGGATTTATAGCTTAAGGTAGGCTTGGCCAACTCGCATGTGGACCTCCCGGGGTAAATTTGTGACACGCGGTACTGGGTAATCTGAATTAAAAATTTAAAACTTTTCTGTACATAAATGTACCAAAGAACATTCCAGCACGAGTCTTTCTTACCAAATCCATTGCTAAAAAATATCTCAGTACTTTGACTCTCAGGAAAACGGATACGCATTACTAGACACGGGGAGGGGGGAATACGATGTGTAAACCATGCGAAAACAATCTGTCTGCTTGTTTTCGCATAGCCAGTTTGTCTGTGTTTGATCCCAAAGCGAATGGTTCCAGATAGACTGACTGCTCAGTGCCTTTTAATTGCTAATAATTTAAAGACAATATTGTGTTGTAACTGCATGATTGTTTTTATTTAAATTATACTTCTTAAAAATACATTTAGTTCAATAAAATATAGTTTCTTCTAATTTATTGCAGAATGAGTCTAATTATATTAATGGGTATTGGGAGGGTTAGTCACTTTTCAGAACTAGAGAAATGGAAGTAGCAGTAGTTTTTATCGCGAGAATTTGAATTGGCGTTAACTGATTCAAAATTAAAAAGGTGATAAACCGAATTCATCACACTCTTTCTCGATATATGTGTGTGTTATGAATTTACTTGAGGACATTAAATGCCGCAGTTGAAAATAATTTTAAATCAATGAAGAAGACGATTCAAATTCAAGTCCATGGTGGTAAATTTATTTGTTATTCATTATGAAGATGCTGCGCAAGGTCGGTCAGCCAGCTGGGCCGAAGAAAAAGTAATTTTTCAGCGGTTTAACCGTAGTGCCTGTGCAAAGGCGAGGCGATAAGAAGTGCTCTATTTTTCAGAGTATCCTATTATATAACGGGGAAAATTACAAAAAACGTAATGAAAACACGTGGTTCAGGATTAGGGATGCTGGAGAAATATCATGATAGACAAGGAGTTTGAAGGAATTATTTTGACAAATTTACGATCGAGGGGAAAAAAGGATGAAATAAATTTTATGAAATCGTGATCTAATGAATAAAAGGATAATTTTGAAGGGGATCAGGAAATAAGAATGAATTCTTTACTTTTGAATTAGGAAACAGGATAGAATATATAGTTAAATTATTATTAAGAGAAATTATTGAATTAAAGTTAAATCAATACACACACACACACACACATATATATATATATATATATATATATGTAATTTGGATTTCCCAATTCAGCCTACCAAGTCGCAAAGGGGGAAGGTTGGTACCATTAAACTAGTTTAACCCCGCTTATACGGTCCTCAGCTCGAAATTGCTTTTTGACTTGCTGGGTTCCATATTTTCATTTATTTTTTCTTTCATTTTTACATTTCGTTCTAGTTTTTTGTCTTTTTAAATATTTTAAATTATTCTTTCATAATTTTACAGTATATATATATATAACAGGTCAATTGAAAAGTCCCTGGCCTGATACATAGATGGAGCTTCTAGAATTAAATCCATATTTTTTTAGTTAGCTCTAACCCTCAAAAGATGCATGTATAAATTTGACAGATGTCGGATCATTTGTTTTGTGAATTATAGCATTTTGAGTGAAGCAACTTTTGTTATTGTGAAAAAAATGGATAAAAAGGAATTTCTCGTGTTGATAAAATATTGCTTTTTGAAGGGAAAAAATACAGTTGAAGCAAAAACTTGGCTTGATGCCGAGTTTCCAGACACTGCCCCAGGAAAATCAACCATCAAGAATTGGTATGCTAAGTTTAGACGTGGTGAAATGAGCACCGAAGACGGGGACGCCCTAAAGAGGTTGTTACCGACGAAAACATTAAAAAAATCCACAAAAGGATTTTGAATGACCATAAATTGAAATTGAATGAAATAGCAGACACTCTAAAGATAGCAACTGAACGTGTACATCATATCATTCACGAATATTTGTGTATGAGGAAGCTCCGTGCAAAGTGGGTGCCGCGCGAGATCACTTTTGACCGAAACCAACGACGAGTTGATGATTCGGAGCAGTGTTTGAAGATGATCAAGCGTAATAAACCGTAAATAAGTTTTTGCGTCGATATGTGACAATGGATGAAACATGTCTCCATCATTTCACTCCGAAGTCCAATCGACAGTCATCCGAGTGGACTGCACACGATGAACTCGCTCCAAAGCGTGGGAAAACGCAGCAGTCGGCTGACAAGGTTATGGCGTCTGTATTTTGGGATGTGCATGGAATAATTGTCATTGACTACCTTGAAAAAGGAAGGACCATCAACGGCGACTATTACATAGAGATATTGGACCTTTTGAAGGACGAAATCGCCGAAAAACGGCCGCATTTGAAGAAAAAAAAAGTGCTGCTTCACCAAGACAATGCACCGTGTCACAAGTCAGTGAAAACGATGGCAAAAATCCATGAATTGGGCTTCGAATTGCCTCCTCATCCACAGTATTCTCCAGGTCTGGCCCCCAGCGACTATTTCCTGTTCTCAAATCTCAAAAGAATGCTCGCTGGGAAGAAATTTTCGTCGAATGAAGAGGTGATCGCCGAAACTGAGGCCTATTTTGAAGCAAAGGACAAATCGTACAACAAAAATGGTATAGAAAAGTTGGAGGGTCGCTATAATCGGTGTATCCCCCTTGAAGGGAATTATGTTGAATAAAAAAAACTAATTTTGCCAAAAAAAATGTGTTTTACTATAGTAAGCCGGGGACTTTTCAATTTACCTGTTATATATATATAATTTGACTAGTCGGAATAAATTTCTTTTCTAATGTGACCCCGCAAAGTCTTTGGGGTTGGACTGTTCTGGCTTCTCAGGGGACACAATGACTAAAATATCGAGAAAAAAAAATGTACAACTTATTTTAATTAAATTACCTTTTTCGATATATGAACATTTCGTAACTCGTTGGAACGGTATAGAAGTTTAATGTGTAGGGTATCTGCTCGGATATCACCCTCGTCTCTTTTTTAAATCGACTGATTAAGTTATCCATTTAATGTTCAGAATGTCATATATCCATGGAATATTTTTTTTAATTCTATTTGATTACCTATTTTTTTATAATAGATATTTTATTTGCTTCAGTAAGTGTTTTTCTATCAGCGTGCTTAATCTATTGCCATGGAAATGAAACAACGGTGCTGCTGTTTTTACAACGTTTTTATGTATTTCACTTGGTGTGTGTGCGTCTGTCTGTGTGTGTATCAGTGTGTCATCAAATTTTCGGTCGTTAATTTAACCTACTTCAAATCAAGCTATTGCTCTGAAACTTTGGGAATCGTTCTTACTCGCCCAACAATGCAATATTTAGACATTTGCGACAAGTTTTAGCTAATATTTCAATTTTTTTTCTTAATAATACAGTTTAGCCCAACCACTTAGTGTGATTTCAAAAATTGCCAAATTTGGCGATTTTTTTTTTTTTTTTTTTTTGTTGAACGCTAAGTCCACGAAGCGGAACAGGATAGCCACATTTGGCAAAATTTCGTCAAATATTTTTTTAATAAACTTTGCCACCATATAAAAACGTTGGTTTTTATCTCGAATAATTTTGTCCCGTTTTCAACTTTTTCAAAACCTAATAAAAAAAAATTATTCAGTTTTGTATTCCATTAGGTGTTTCTGAAGCAACAAAACTTTAAATCGAATAAAGGGATCACATTATAATGATTTGACTGTCACGTGATCATTCATAGCCTGTCTGGCCATTTGCATTTAATTCCAAACGACGGCAGATTCAAATCTTAAAACTATGCCTGACTCCCTAAAGTTGCTGCGACAGACTGAGTGACAGACAGCCACTCTCACTACATTAGAGTTAAATTTAATTTAGTAAATGAATGGGACAGTTTGTAAGTCTAGAACTGAATGCGATGGTTTCACAATTTAGGGAATGCAGACGGTTATTCTTAGTCTATTGGCCCTGTGTTTAATTTGCAATACTGAAGAGAAGTGTTTCCTGACATGCGCAGTGTGTGATCGAGATAGGAGTGGGTGTTATTGAAATTCAGGGAATTCAGAATGTTTTAGTTAAGCAGAGAATTAACAATTTCATATTTACCCAATTCTCTGAGCATGCAATATGATTTCGGAGAGATCCGTAGATTTTAGAACGTTTTTGAGAAGTTCTTATTTATTTTATAAAAAAAAATATCGGTGTTTAAATAAAATTTCTCTTTGTGAAATTTAGATGGATTGAAAAAGGGAATTTTCATAATATGTGTTAATAGTTTTTTTAATTTATCAATTTAAGCACTATTTTTAATTATATTTAAGGAATATTCGGGGAGGGGGAACACCAGAAGATAAATAATTACACAGATTCTTAACTTAACTGTTAAGCTCCCATTGGCTGTAGCAGCCAGTGATCATGGTAATGTAATGAGCGATGTTTCCATTGAATCGTGTGTTCGAATCTTAGTTAAACAAAAGGAGTAATATAAAAAAAAAAATTAAGTCAATTTCTACTTAGGTTAACAAAGAAAATTTTTATTTTAGTTACTTTTTATTAAAGAATTACAATTAATATAAATATCATGTACATTAGGTTCGATACATATCCAGGATAACTTTATCCAGATATCTTGATTATTTCTTAATATTAATTAAATTTCTACGATACCGTTACGTTCTATAAATATTACATAAATTTACGCTTACAATAATAAAATTATGAACATTAAATCTTATTCAAATTTTTTTTAATTTAACAGAAAAACAAGTAATATAAAAAAAAGAATTAAAGTCGATTCCTGCATAAATTAACAAAGAAAATTTTTATTTCTTATATTTTATTAAATAATTACAATTTTTATAAATATGTATAAACATATGACAGAATCACAATATTAAGTTGCTAAGAAATTTCTTCCAGCGATCCACACGCTTGGTTACTGACGGTATTTATTCCTAAATTTATATCCTGCTCAATATCTTATATAAGAGAAATTTTTTTTCTCCCATATTTGACTAAAATTGATTATTTCAAAATCAAATAAAGAAAATTTACGCTCCGTCGAGATTCGATTCGAAGGCACGAAGATTCTACCCCGACGCTCTACCAACTTTGCCATCGCAAGACAAACGACATAGTAGAAGCATTGGCTTGTTTCTTAATTCATCCGGTAAATTAAATGGTTGGATTACATTTTAGCCCAACCACCCTTTTTGACAGGAATTGTTTGGCGGTATTTTGCCAAATGTGGCTACCCTGCTCCTCTTCGCGAACTTAATGTTCAGCCCAAAAAATATCACCAAGTTTGGCAATTTTTGAAATTGTTCCTAGTGGTTGGGCTAAACTACATTTTCACCAATTAAATTTATTATATATTTGAAAAAACTGTATTAACATCAAGTGTCATCCACTACAAGTTTTAAAAAATGTATTTGAACTTGATTGGATAAATAATAATTATTTTATTAACGATTGAAAATTTGAACAAGATATATATAGGAAGAGTGTGAACTAATAGGAATTTAAAAATAGTCATGTAGATGGGCCGATATACATTGATCTGCAATGTGTAAAGGTCCTTACATTGCTGAGGCGTGGGTGTAGAGCTTGGAGTACCAACTTCGATGTAGCGGCGTAGTGGTGCGGAGGTGGGTTGCGAACAATTCCGGGACCCTGATCGAGGATACTCTAAAGAACCTTAGGTTCTTAAATAAATGTAGAAACATAAAAAAGAGTATTTGTACCTTGGGTGGATGATTAGGCATAAATGTACCGTGTTTATGTTTAAAAGTTTGGAACTAAAGTTGCTTTGACTATATATGTTTCAGTTCTGGCGAGAAAATTGAAGTTTTTTGATAAAAAAACTATCTTTGATCAACAATGAATCAAGTAAGACATAAGTGTTTCGCAATCCTATTCTTTGAAAATACAATAGCTGAAAATATAAATTTTGATGAAACTATGTAAAAAATTTCAGAAGTCAAAGCTCTAAAAAAGTTTTTTTTTTTTTTATTATTATTATTAACAGAAAGTTAAAAAATCTTTTAAAACATTAAACAAATGACATATTAATAAGCGTTTCTGAAAATGTGTTTGCCTGCAGGATTAATATCTCTTTTTCTTTAATCTTAAGGCATTTTGTTTTCCAATTTATTATAAATATTTAATTTTAGTAGAAGTTAATCTAATTTTGAACGGTGTTCGAAATAAGGTGGAGGAGGCAGAAAGAGATTTTCACTCCTGGCTTTGACAGCTATAGATTAGACACTGTTCCGTTGTCGACATCGTCCTTTGATCGTCGTTCAGAATTCTGAGATTTATTGGTTGTAATTAGAAGACCTTGTATTGGGTATAAATAAACAGCTTTATGATCAATCACCTTAATTCATTTAGGCCTTAAAACCACGAAGAAACATTACAGACAATGTTTTTCAGGATGTGATTCTAATCCGAATTGTTATTGCCAACTCATTGTAACACAACTACGTTCATCGCTGTCATTCCGTTGCGTAAGTGGCCGCGGTAGCCTAATAGTTATGATTCCGGACTCGCGGCTATGCGGTTTTCGTTGCGTTGTGGGTTCGAGCCTTGCTGCCATTAGATCCGCCGTGTATCCGAGGCTGATGCATGATAAATCTTCAGAGGTCCAAAGTCCTCCCGTGGTGTGGTGCGGAAGATTGAAGAAGGTGTGCCAGGTCAGGTGTCGTTTTTTTCACTTGATCGAGGTTCAAATTTACGACGTCTGTCGACGATAAACCTCGTGTTGCGTCTAGTTCGACGTTAATAAAACCCACCAAACCAGCCGTTGCGCAAATCCGGTATCAAGTTTATTTAAGAAAAACTGAAGGAGAAAACAAAACACTGGTTGAATGTTCTTCCTCTTTTACTTCTTAAAAGAAAACCAGTTTTTAAATTTTATAATTTAAAGAGAAAAAAGTGCTTGTTTAAATTTAAAGCTCTTAAATCTTTCTTTAGGTCTATAGATATGACAAAATTAAATATTTCGATTGCCGAATTACTTTCTTTACAACAAATATGATACAAAGATGGTAATAATAGTTCATTATGGATATTACACTCGTTGCAGAATATTATGTAAGCTTTTCAACTTATAACATTGTATTATTCGAAAATGCATGACGGGCACTACAGGTGAAATCATTTCCCAAATACAACATAAAGAGTTTTCGCGTGGCAGGGGAAAATGAATCGAAATGAGAAAAATATTCAGCAGTATGCCTTATTTTTGAGTGAAATTGTATCACAAACGAATATTTAGAACAAATGAATTTATAGCGCGTTAGTTTTACAATAATGTTTTTCTAATTATTAGGTCAACAAGAAATTTCTGTCTGTTTTTGAAGTGAAAAAAATAAAGCATTTCTTAAAAACTTAATAATATTTACTGTACAATATCATTCTCCTAGATTTGATTCCTAGATATCATTGTTCCTAGATTTGATCTATAAACATTCCAGACGGGGGCCTCGTGCGTTAAGTGAGAAAAATTGGCTTTATCGAATTATCATATGCACATCTCTGTTTGCTCCGAACGAAAACTAACCCATATAGGACCGGATTATAATTGGTGATGATTAATAGATTATTTTCGAATTTATCGTTAAAAAAGAGCATACTTGTAGCATGGACTATCTATCCCCACCACTTCTAAGTAGATATTGAACCTGAATAAGAGAATATTGTGCATATTATGAGAAGTCTTGACTGGAGGATTGCAATAAATGTCAATAAAACTCAAGCCATTATCTTCAGAAGATACGAAAAAATTGACCCTACCATGAATTTAAATCTTTTCGAAGAAGAGATTAACTGGGTTTCTATTGTACGCTATCTGGGACTCCAAACTAAACTACAAACAGCATATCAGATATCTTTCCGAAAACTTTTGGACCAAAATTCACCTATGTATCTCACTCATTGGCAGAAACTCACCTCTTTCCCTAAAAAACAAAATGCTACTGTACAAACTAGTTCTTCGCCCAATCATCACTTATGCCACCCCCGTTTTGGGAGTCGGCTGCTACCACCCAAATGTAAAAAGGGCAAGTAATGCAAAATAAGATCCTAAGAATTATGACAAATTCCCCCTGATACATCAGAAACTCAATTATTCATAACGACTTAAATATCGATTCCATTGAAGACTACATCACCAAGCTGTCACGAAATGTTTTCACCTCCATCTTAAATCACAATAATGAAATTATCAGAGCTCAAACTATTTTTACCAATCATCATTCAAAATTCAATTTCGCCTACAAAACAACCAAATTGTCTCTTCCCTTAAAACCTCCATAGTGATTCTCATTGTTTATCTATTAATACTTCACTTCTCATAAGGATTATAGCATCTCCATTTGTATTTCATATTAGTTACATCTAACTCACATTGTGTTGATACTGAATGGTACACGGGTACCCCTCTGATTTATTTTTCTTCATTCGTTTAATTCCAACTACTTCATCTTGCCGACTGGCGCCATCTGCTGGACTTTTCATTCACCAATTATTCCTACATTCTCAGCAAAAGCGATGACTCTAGACACTCGTCAACTGCTTTATGTATGTATGTATAGGAAGTCCAAGAACAATACATTTCAAGTTTTTAAAACCTAACAATCGGGGAGATGCTTTCAGCACCCAATGGATGATTTAAACAAAGCACTGAAAGAAAAGAAACCACCAAGGTTTAATATGAAGCACAATATATTGCACCATGATAATGCAAAATCACATGCTCGCTTTTCATGCGATTCGTCAAGAAAATCTTAGAGCTAAGCTGATAATTTCTGTCGCATCCACCTTACTCCTCAAACCTAGTACCCTCTCACTATCCCTTGTTTATCTCCCTGCAAAATTTCTTGAAAGGAAAAAAATTCAAAACTGAAGATTCGTCCATCTAGCACTACTTGATCTCTACGCCTTTAAAGAAAAGGCATTTTTCAAAAACGATATTTACATATTACAATCTAGCTGGCAAGAATTCATAAGTAACGACAGGAAATATATTGTATGAAAAATATTATTAAATATGTAAAAAAAAAATGTTTATTTTCTTTCACTTAACAAATAGACAGAGCTTTCCGGTATATTTCAGAAAGACCTTTGAATACCACTTTCGCACAATCTAAGCAATAACTAGGATATCTGTCTTAAATATTGCAGTGATAGAAAGTATCTTTGCAATTTTGCTCGGAAGTATAAATTTTGTACTGCTTTTATTGATATCTGTATTTTTTTCCCCCCTGCTGTTTGAGCATATATTCTGCTGCAGATAGATCAAGCATAGGAGTGTGAAGGTGAAACAGATAATAATGATTTCGAAACACATACATATACAACTAAACCTAACCTTCACTCCATGTGAATACCAACAGATGCACCTAACAAGTAACGTCCATCAAACATGAGAATAAATATTGAGGGTGTGTTAAAAGTAATTTGTTTGAATGGTACGAAAATAAAGGAGACATTGTGTCTCGTCTTAAGTATGACAGCGCATGAGATCATGGAAAATATATTAGTTTTTGATTGCGAAGGGTGGGTTTTTCTTGTCTATGATGTAATTTGTTCCGCTAAACCGTGATAATGATTATATGGGCTGCTTTGAGGACCAATATAGTTTTAAATAATTTGAAAATATTAATTTATGTATATAATTGGTGTGTCGAAATTACAATAAGTATAACAGAAAAACCCCGCTCTTCCATTCTTCTTGAACCTTTGGATTAAAATTCACAACAGAGCAAATATTTTATATGATTTCTCATCACGTCATGTGCTGGAGCGCGAAAGGCTCAACAGCGATAATGCCACATCACGCGTTGGTGTGATATCAACCGTGAAACTATGAAAAATTTATAAAGAAAATATTACTTTTATAATTTTGATACGTTTTACTGCAACTTCGAAAATACAGCAATATTTCAGTTATGTAATGAAATTTCGTTTACATTGCTTAGAAAATCATTTAGTGTAAAGCAATGTAATCAAATGTGGGGAAAATTCGAATAAACGTAATTATATTCAAATGAATTTAATTGAAAATATTACGTTTAATTATATCGTTGTTAAATGTTGAAATAAATTTTTATCAAGCAGTATATATTCTTGCATTTAAATAACTCGTATTGTAATTTTTAATTTTCTTAAACAAATTAGGACGCCATTGCTAAACCCTAAAACTCAAAAATAAATTTTAAAATACTGAAAAGCATTAAAAATCCATACAACTATTTAAATGATCATCATTATACCCAAGCCATTCTTAATTATTTCATAATTACAAGTCTTAAAAACAGCGTTTTAAAATTAAACCGTTGCATCGATTGATTATACGGAACTGAATTCATTTTAAAAAAAATAAATGTTAATTATATTTTAAATGTATTGAAAGCCACTTTTAATACATCACAAATTTGAAAGGGGAAAAAATCCCTAATAGGATAAAAGAGTGATTTCCCCGCAAGAATTAATTGAATTTTTCATTTGAATTAAATAAAATGAAATCATACTTAATCAATCTCTAATTACATTTTAGAAATTAACCATTAAACTCCAATTACAGATGAAGTATATTCGAAGCTTTGATTTATTTTAAGTGTAATAAACTAATTACGAGTCCCATCGGCCATTCTTTATTTTCAATTAAAAACATGTGGCTAAATCCATTCGTTAAAATTTAATTAAAATTAAATGCTTCTTCTGTGTTTAATTAAGATGTTTATATAGAAGCCTTTAAAAATACTGTTTTCCTTATTCAATGGTAATCGAATCCTTGTCTTTTATTCTTATTTTTTGGTTTAAAAATTGCTGTTATTCAAATGTTAATATTTTCACATTTCTCAACGGAAATTTTGCATAAGAATACACATTTTGCATATTTTAAAATATAGTTTATTTTAATGTAATTGTTCATGTAGATTCTGAAATGGTCTTCAGAAATGTATTATTCCGCAAGATTTTTGAAATATTTCGAAAAGATTGTTTCCAAATACACCAAATTCTGTTTTTACACGAAATTCTTTTATACGATTTTGATTTAGCACGAATTAGGTTTTTAAAAAAGTCTCTTTTTACACGACTTATATCAATTAAGTACGATTGATCCAAACTCTAAGAAAACTTTGCTTTAGTTTTATTTTTATCAAAGACATATCAAAACAAATCTCAGAAAAAAAGTATTTAAACAAATCGTTTCCCCTCAGTACGAAGAACAATGAGAACAGAGCGAGCCAAATATTAAATCTATATTTTGTATGTTATCAACGTTTTGATAACATACTCAACGAGGGAGGGGACATACGCATTTTTTAATTTTGTGTAAAAGTCAATAAATGGTAAGTGATAGTTTTAAATCCTTTGTTTTATTAACTATAATTAAACTATTTTTCTCTAACCCTTACATAATGTCACATAATTCACCTACAACAAAAGAGAAAAGGTATATAATTTTTTATGATTTCTCAAGAGTGGAACCAATCTTCTATTTTTCCATAGATTCAATGTATTTTTACACGAATTTTTCAAATGTATCCCTTGGAAACGCATCTATCGTGTAAAAACAGAATAGGTGAATACATTATACATATTTTTTACAACCCTTCTTTCACAGCAAAATAATGATGAAATAGATAACTATACAGGTTTTAATCTTTATTTCGATGTATTAAACAGTCAAGAAACGTTATGTTAGTGAACACCAGATGGCAGGACAGTATTAAGCTTAGGGTAAAAAGGATTGTAAGCAGTATTAATACATAATACATGTTGACCCGTGTATGGTGTAAGACATTTTAATCATTTAACTGAATGGTTTTGCTCATTCCATACATTCTTTAATCTTCGTTTATCTGTGAGGATTAATATCTGAAGTTCTATTTTATACTGCACAGTTTAATCTTAAAGTCGCGATATACTGTTCTAAAAAGTTTCAAATTTTAATCAATTTTTTTTAAAAATTATTTACTACTATATATATATGTGTGTGTGTGTGTGTGTGTGTATTAATCTTATAACCTTCATCTGGTAAAATCCTATTTTACCTCCCACCTTGGCAACGGAAAACAAAATGGCGCCAAATCACACCATAAAGGTTTAATTACAGTACAGTCTGATCGAGATACATGAATGCAAAGGTTACCAATTCGAAATGTCTATCTTGCTTTTTGGTGCTATTTTGTTTATCGTTGCCGAGGCACTGGTTAAAATAGAACCCAACCCTTTCATGTATTAATAGAAATTCTCAATATTTCTAAATATACATAATTATCGATAATGAACCACAATCTCTGCCAATGAATTATCACTAGACGTATAACCCATCCCCTTCCAAAAGCAACGATTCTTTTAACTAATATGGTAAAATAATACCTATCGAACCATTATTCATATACTGTCTTTCTTGGTTGTTTGACGTTAAATATTCTGCTTTCAGAAAACAAATAAAACAAGTTTTTTTAGACTTACTTTGTTCAGTTATTTTGTGTTTGATAAGTTAATGTTCTAGGGAGAATGAAGATATTTATAATAAATTATTACACTATTTTCTGTTAAAGATTACTTATTTAATTATGACGCTTCCCTTACTTTAACGAAACCAGATGTTATATATAAAAATTAAAAGAAAATTGATGATAAAATATCAATATTTAAACGAAAAATTTAGAATCGGAAAGGGATTTTCACTTTTACTATGACTTAAAAAAATTAATGTGCTTGATACGTAATGAAGTTGTTAGTGTATACCAAAGTCATACAACATGAAATATCATAAGCACATTATACAAATCATAAGAAACAGCTTTCCTTATAAATAAGTAAATTAAAAAAAAAATACCATTCTAACTACATATATTGCGGCCCGCTTAACTTTTCATCACGATCATGATCAAGTCTAGTTACACCAAACTGGTGCCTGTGGCTGCAACATTTTTATGCTATTCAATTGGGTTTAACACTGCCTCAAGTGTACTTCCCCAACTCGACCATCCTTATGAGTTCCTCTCTTCGGTGGCCATACGGCTCCATGTAGCTCTTGACCTACAGCCTTCTTCTCTTTCTCTTCCCCTCTGGAGTCCGTATCAGTTCAATTTAAGTATTTGCCTAATCAATACATCCAGGTTTTTAAATTTGGATGGAAATCGTTTTTGCAGATGATTTTTTACAGAACTTTATCAGATCAGTATATTTTAAGAATATTTCTGAGACAAATAGTTTGAAAAAAGTTTACTTTATGTTTTTGTGCTTTAGTCAATTTCAAAGCCTAACTTCCGTGAAAAAGGACCGCTAATGCTATCGCGTTGAATACGCATAATTTGAGCTTAATGTTAATATTTGAAGCTTTCCCATATTTATACACCGCTCTGAATGAATGTCAAACTTTTTTTGTCTCTTCATCTGTTGTGCCTTCCTTTTTATCTATTGTAAAACCAAAGCATGAAAAAGGGTCTATCTCTCCAATTTTTCTTTGATTTTTGATTTTTTATTCTTTTTTGAGTTTTGATTCTTTAGACGTGAATATTTATTTCTATTTCACTTATTTTCGTTTATTTTCAAACGCACTTGTCTGGAAATGTCATCCAATCTCTATGCTTTTCCTTTATATCGAACTTGAAGACAATAATAATTATAAGCTATTAATTAATAATTATTGTCTATTATAATTATGAAAACCATTTTAGAAATAATTCGAGATAAAAAAAAACAACGTTTTTAAAAATAACGTTTTTACATGGTGGCAAAGTTTATTAAAGAAAATTATTGAAATATTAGTTAAAACTGTTAGTTATTTTTAACTTTAAAATTTACTTAAAAAGAGACATTTGTGAGTGTATTAAAAAATTCACAAAACATGCATTTGAAAGTTTGTAAGCCATTCTATTGAAAAAAATGGGAACCAGAATTCAGAAAAAATTATTGTGAAATGACACGGCGCCAAATATTGGAATCTTTCTTTCTTGTGAATGATTACTGACTAAAAGTCAGCAACCCTTACTATCCCCCCTTTGTGAGTAATAGAAAGTTTTTACGATACCCCATATGGCATATGAGGAATTCCCGGTGTTCCCAGAGGGGGAAAGAAATTTTTTCCTCAATCGTAAAAGCGCCGAGTGGAAAGAATATTTTGACTTATTAAAATTATTGAAACATTTGTTAAACTTGTCGCAAATGTCTAAATATGGCATTGTTAGGCGAGTAAGGACGATTCCCAAAGTTTCAAAGCTCTAGCTTGATGGGAAGTTGGTTAAATCTACAATCGAAAATTTGATAACACACATACACACACTCACAAACACACCAAATGAAATTCAGAAAAACGTTGTAAAAAAAAAAAAAAAACATCTACGAACTTCCAGTTCGAAATTAAAATTCCAGAGTATTTCTGTTTCTGATATTTTACTGTCTTTCTCAATGTCTAATAATTTATTATAATTATGAAAATAATTCCAAAAATGAAAAATACCACTCTAACTACAGATATTGTGTTTCCCAAATTTTTATTTGCTGGAAATTAACCCATGCGAATGGACGGGAATTTGACACAGTTGCTCTTACGTAGTGTTCTTTAACCTTTTTTCATGTGATTTAGTTAATTTTAAGGTTCTTTTTCGTAACCTACTAAAGCCTTCCAACTAGTTTGAGATTTGTAGATCAACTAAAACATTATTTTAATGTCAATATAATTACCAATTATTTTAATAATTGCTTTTCTGAAAGCTTTACAAAATAATTTCAAAAAGTAAATTTTAATAAAATCAAGTAATTATTGAAAAGTGTGAAACTGTTTATACTATCTAATTGTTAGGTAGAAAAGACTTTATACTCAGATACAATTCGATTTCTAATCTGTTTCTATACTTATAATTTAGGAAAATCATTGTTGAAAATCCGGTTTCATGCTTCCGGTTTTCTGCTAAAACTTGATTCTCTTGACGAATCCACAGCCAAATATTCATCAATTGTATTTTCTCGTACGAGTTTGAGTGATAAACGACTGTTCAGTTATAGATTCATGATCTGAATTGGATAATTCTGTCTCGGAATCTATGTTAAATGTAAATAGATTTCTTATTCATTCTTCGTCGCTGTTAAGTAAGGAAAAGTAGTCCTTTAGGATTAGTCTCAAGGCTTAGCAAATGTTTCTTGAAATTTCATCCGGCTTTGAACTCACAAAATACTCTTTTTGCAACTCTTTCAGCCTTGTAAAATCTTTTTAATTACTAGCGTGACCACAAATTGAGTTTTTTGGAACAGCTGCTTGCATTTCCGAAAAATACTGCTATTGTATTGAAAAGTCAGATTTAAATTATACAAAAAGGTACAAAAAATATCACAAAATAATCCTTTGTGAGTTATGATACAGCGAAGAGAAGAAAGGGTTACAATTTTCTTCGCGACATGGTACAGAGTTGCAACCCTCCATTTCAGAAGTCCTGCCTTAAGGCGCTTTCTATCATTGAAAACCTCATAGAAAAAATTGATTATTGTATTGATGATGATCAAATTTATAAGTTTATGACGAGACAGACAATAACTTACTTTCAATTTTGGTTGTGTTGTATTCATTCAATTTTGGTTGTGTTTCTGTTCAGTCGATTTCTATTGTTGTTGTGTAAGGAAGTTCCATGTCAAGAAACAAAAAACAATTAATTAAAATTAAGTTTCTCGTTTTTTTTCAGAATTAGGTATGTCAATAATTACTCATTAAGAATATCAAAATTTGACATACCTTTTCTGTCGTTCCGGGGAGCTGGTGTTTTTAATTCTTTATTAGTTGCAACGAAAATAAACTCATCATCTATTCAAAATGAAGACTCTCAACTTCCTTGTAAATAAAATTATATATTAATATTAATTACTACAGTTACACATCACTACAAGACACAACACAGGTTACATAATAGAGCAAAAAGCGTTCCCTCTCGTTCTTAGTTCATAGTTCAAGTTCAAGTGTTCTGTTTTGACGCTGCTTACTCCAAACAACAGCGTCCTCTGGCGGGAGTCACGTGGTTTCAGCTGGGAAAGTATTCAGTTCGGAACATTCCATGTTTTATAAGATTCAGTAAATATATTATTTAATTATGTCTTGCGAAAGTATTATGGGTAAATTTTGTGTAACACAGTACTTCTATAACCCCATTATCACTTTCACACGTTTCGAGAAATGTGAAAAACCTTCATACTAAACGACATCCTCAAACATAGCTTAAGAATAAAATAAATTCCCTCACATTTTTAAGGTTTTAAAACTTTTTGTAAGACCTAATATCGAAGTTAGAGTATTTATTCATACAACACGAAAAAAAATAAAAACTCTTAAATGCGCAAGATATTTGGCTCAAAAATTTTTTAAGGGCGATTTTATGTCAGATTTACCCTCAGAATTCACTACTACGTGACGTTGGACTATTCGCGGTTTTTTCTTCCCTAACCTTGAGAACTTTAATTGAGATTGATTGCATGAATTAAGCAATTCCTTCTCAATCAAAATAAAACTTGATTAGGTAAATTAGAGGCAGGTAGAAATAAAGTGAAGTGATCTAGATAGGAGAGTATATAAGCAGAAGGAAGTCTTGTGGATAAAGGTTGAGTGTCACTAGCGTTGAATATATACCTTACAGGTAGTAGACGAGATCAAGAGTTGCTACGGGTGATAGTGATCGTAGCGAAGTTAAGAATCAAGTCAAGTTCAACTGTAAAAGTTCTGGTAAGACACTCTTCATTCGGTATTAGTGAGATTTATTCATTTATCTATTATTCTTAATTCATTTATCATTATAGTACAAGTCTATTGAATAAATATTGTGCATGAGATTTGTCTAACGGCTTCTTGTATAAGTTACTGACTTCTTAGTGTTAGTATATTTGATTGAGTTATGGCACAAGAGGCAAAAAGGAATACCATTCCACCACAACTAGAATTAAAATTTATAAGAATTTAAAATTCATTTTGTTTTAAGATGCTAAGTACATTTTAAGACTTTGCGTTTCAACCCTTGTATTTTCGGATGCGTATTATTTTTAATCTTTTTTTTAATGGGAATTGTATATTTTTTATTTTTGTGAATTATTCTATTGTCTTATTCTGCTTTGGGTATAAAGTATCTTTTAAAAGACATTTCCTTTTATCAGAACAAAAATTACGGTCTTTGTATTGACTGGAAAATAAGGATACCTTTTGAAACAATTCTCATTCC
>BMAW01112941.1:52451-86046 GCA_019974015.1 Nephila pilipes
TTCTCTTTTCGTTCCAATATAATTTGGAATTAATAAATATTGTTTGTTTGTTTAAATAGTACGTTTTAGGGAATTGAGAGAACTTTTATTACTTATAATAATAACAGTTACCACTATAAGGCTATAATAATAATAATACAGTATTGGTACATTAATGTAGAGCTCTTCATTTTGAATTTGCTGAATAAGGAATTTCAAAAAGACTGCTAATTTAGCCGTGCATAAATATTTACTAAGATGTCACATGAGCAAAAATATGTCTTAAAGAAAGTTACTGTTTATCGTCTGCTTTAGTATTAGTTTTTACACATCGTTTCTTTTTTTTTTTTTTTTTTTTTTCCTTTCTCCTCGGTTCTCGTTCTCCAAGCCAAACATGAACTTAATTGACTAAAATAAATGAATTCGTTAACAGTTGCAATGAGGGAGGAACCAGACATTTCTGATATTTGTAAGTACTAAAGAAAAAGGATATTAATTTAACTTATAAATGGCACAGTGAAAAACAATCAAATTATTTTTTATTTCAAAAGTGTAAAAAAGCAATACTGTGCAAATTAAGTACAATTTTTTTTTTCCAACTTAAATTTTTACCTTTACGATACATTTTATTTTTCAATGATTCATCAGAGTGTCATCATCACAAATAATGTTAACTTCGAAAATTCTTAACTTCATGCATACGTCAAACAAATAAAAAAAATATATATATTATTATTATTAATCCTTCTATAGATATACAAATTTCTGCACTTTTTTTTTATTCTGCTGAGATTAGGGGGAGGAGAAGTGATACAAATTAGGGCCCAACTTTATTAGCCACTCAAAGGGCTGTTTTTTATGTGTGGCGTTTTGACGTACCAGATGACTTTTCAATTTTTTATCGTTTGTTTGAATTTTAATTATATGTAGTTAATATAATATTCATTTTAATAATTTATCGTTTACTTTAATTTTAATTACATGCAGCTGATATAATATTCAATTTAATAATTTATCGTTTGCTTTAATTTTAATTACATGTAGCTTATAAAATATATTCAATTGAATAATATTTATCGTTTGATTTAGTTTTAATTACATGTAGCTTATAAAATATATTCAATTAAATAATTTATCGTTTCTTTAAATTTTAATATCGGAAAAGCTTACGATTGTCCATTTCTCGATATTTCATCGTTTACTTTAATTCTTATATTTAATTCAATAGTTTAATAATAATTATAAAAAAGCAGCACCTTGGGTTGCTAAATTTGTTCTTTGCAAAACTTTGCATAGAACTTTTTATAAAATTGAAATAATTTTATATATTTCTTATTATTACTCTATCTTTAACTTACGTATATTTCGTAGTATGGTTAAGTAAGTTAAATTCTATCCGCGTCTAAGAAAGCCTCCGTAACCGTTTCCGTTTCTGTAGCCTTTGGGCCTAATGTGTAATTACTAGCAGTATTCAGGCTGAGTGACTAGCTCCACATTGGACCTCCAATTAACTTCCCAAGCGAATTTGGTATTCATATATCGGCTCTGGTGAGACTTTTAGCATGGTACAAATGTGGAAATGCATAGTGCTATAAAGAAGAGTATCAATATATAACTGAAAGACGCAGTACAGAATACTGCACGTACGCGTATACAATTTGTGTAGAATCTTATTCACTTCTTCAACTTGATTTGTGATGATTTATGTGTTGCATAGATATCTGATACATTTTAAACTAATTAAATATTTTATTCTTCCTTAGTTGTCCCACAATTGACCTTGAAACTGGGCAGTAAACTTCGGCACTCCCATATTCAGGAAGGGAAGGATGTTTACTTGGAATGCGCCATCATAGCCAACCCTTCTGTTTCCGAGATTGGTTGGCGGTTCGAGGACAAAGAATTACACACCAACAAATCCGCAGGAATCATTGTCAGCAACCAATCGCTGGTGCTACAAAGTGTAAGGCGGAGCAACAGAGGGAGGTACACGTGCACGGCTGACAATTCGGAAGGGAAAGGGGAGAGTGCTCCCCTGTACCTCAAAGTACAATGTAAGTGATTTCTCAAGTCGAAAACTGGATTTTCGGTATTTAATTCTAAGAAATACAATTAATTTTATATGTCATCTCTAATATTAGAGGGACAAATAGAGCGATAATTCTTACTTTATGTTTATCTCAAGAATTTTTGTTATGTGAGGCTGGGAATTTATTATTTCTTACTTTTATTTATAAAACTATAATGAAAATGATAAATTAGGTAGTTCTTTGCTGACAAATTAAAAACTGTTTTATGAGTTTTGTCTTTTTCTTTAGAGGCTAGTTTTTGATCAATAATTAAAATTTAAATATATATTTTCACCTTACAATTATCTCATGCATTGTATAATAAATATTAAAGATTATTCCACACAAGACATAATTAATATTAATTTCATGTGAAAGATGTTTTTATTTATTCATTAAATTTTAAGGTGAAAAAAAAAAATTCGATTCAAAATAAGATGAGCTTCGTAAAAAAATAATAAGAAGTTGAACTTGTAAGACTTTATAATATCGGATAATTAATTACATTTATTAAAATCTTTCAATAACTTCAAAATGAATTTTTCAACAAATGTATGAGATACTACGAAATTCTATCTTGAGTAATATTAATGATATTTTTAATAGTTCTATTTCTGCTATCTTAACGATATTAAGAAAACAAACATAATTTGTCAATAATTATAAATTAATATTATTTCACATTATTTTAAATAAGTTTTTATGCCTCATTTAACAGGATTAAATATGAGAGACTGTCATCCAATTCAAATGAACTGTTCAAAAACTTTGATACATTTCTTAATAATCGATTCTTTGAACATGAAATGTTTAGTAATGTTATTAAATGCATTAGGATATCTGAAATGTAAGGGGATATCTTACATTTGAAACAATGATATTTATTTCATGATAAGGTACAAGTAGGAAATACGGCCATTCTTATTGCAAACTGAATTGTTATAGCTGTAACGAAGTTGAAACAATGAAAAACATGAAGCTATTTGTACTGTCTTTCCTTTTTATGTTTCCAAAACTATTTTGGTTTTCACCTTAGATTACCTCTTTCAAACTCAAAATTTTTCAAAAACACTGTTTTTTGATAATAATATGGCCAGTGAGAGTAATAAGGCTATTTTTCTTTTCTTCGATAAATCCTTTTCAACTAAATTTTACTTCACCTAATCTAAAGACAATGAAAAATAGATACAGTTTTATTACATTATTGAAAAAAAAAATATTTAATGGTATTTTTTATTAATGTCGCACTGAGAGGCAACGCGATAATTATTTGCGACGTACCTCATAATTTTGAGTCTTGGTCGAGCGACTCGACTAGTACCTCTCTTCAACCAACATTAGAACTCGGGACCTCGACCAGATTTAACATGAATTAGCCTCGCTACACAGTCGCTACACAGTAGCCTCGCTCTTTAGTGGCAATAGGGCTGGAACCCACGATTAGACAAAAACAACTCTGGCCGTGAGTCTGCCACCATGACAACTAAGCTATCGAGGTTATCTTATTTGTACTTAAAATGTATCAAAGGTAAATAAGACAGAGGACACGTTCATATTCTCTTGACCCCAGGTCTCCCTCTATCCGATTTATAACATGTTCACTAGGCCATAGAAAAGAAGACATATACTGAGACACAGTAGAATAAACATGATATATTAAATACAATGAACACATGAAACAAAAAAAGAGCGAAGGTTATGCAGAAGGTAAGCCTCTAGAGAAGGTAATACAGCCTTCCAAGGTTGGGTATCACTATAGCTATAAGTTGCCAAAAAAAAAAAAAAAACCATCGTGATTATGGTATAAACTATAAAAGATTTGAGAAAATTTCAGCAGATTTTGTTGAAGAACATTCGAAGATCTCTCACGGCAGTAATCAATCAAGCAGTTCAATTCTTCTATTCCTTAACCCCTCTCAACGAAAGGTTAACTTACCAGTTAAAAATAATAATGTCTGTCCTGGGAAGTCATGCGAATAATGATAATCATGTTCTCAATAAATGTCGATTAACTTTCTATTTGAAACTGCAACACCAAATGTCTTATGACCAGTACCTTCAGGCTGTAAATCAAAGATTGACAACTGATGGAGCACAACCACCAAGTCACACATCAGGAAGATTAAAATAAACGAACTAAATTTTGTTCTCTGTTTATTTGTAAAAATTTATTTATAAATGCATTTATTTCTCTCTGTATTTAAGTTTGATTTCGAAGGATCTCAGACATCTCGAACACAACTTCAAACACATTTTCAGATGAAGAAAATATCGATTTTTTTATGTAAATGTTGTAACTAATACATCAATTTTTTATACTCTATGTCCATAAAATTTGAAAACATTCCATAAACACACGATTTCTCATCACATAATATAAAATGAATAAGTTCATTCATTATTAAGTTTGCAGGAAATGATATATGGAACGCATTTTATATAGTAAAAAATGCACTGATTCAAAAAGAGATTAGTAGAATAGTAAAAAATTCATTTTTCTATAAGATGGCAATTTCGGAATAACTATAATATTAATGCTAGAGAATTTTTCTTTTGTTAAAGATATTCTGATTTTGGTTCTCGATCTGAAATATTAAGGATTTAACAATTTTCTTTTTCTTTCCTTTAATATTTTTATTCGAAATCAATTCATGGAGAAAGAAAAAGATGATTATGCTATGTTTTTTTTAAATATAACTGATAACGTCATCTTAACTTTTTTGTAACATATTTTATCGTTATTATGTTAAAAATCATCTGAACTATAAACGACTTTTTCTCAACTTTTCTTGATATTGGTCATTTTTTATCTCGTTCTGACACTAACAAACAATACTCTTCAATCTTTATTTGACTGCACTTCTTTTTAAATGATTTTCAGCGATTAATATTCCATAATTGTGATAATTACGGAATTGAAAGGTAATATATTTTCTAACCTTTAGATCAATATCGATTACTTTCAATAGGATGCATTACACTTGAACCCCTTAACTGTGACAAATATTTCAGAAAAATGGACCAAAAATGGAAATTTTTTTTGACTGTTTAATTTTGTTCTTTATATTATTATAAAAGTTAGAAAATTGTTTTTTATTACAAAAATAAAATTTTAAATATACCTATTAATTAAAAATTAATTAATTAATTAAAATTAGTACCTAATTAATTAAAAATACCTAAACTGTATTGCACATTGGTGTCTGAATCGGACATTGCGAAAAAAGAAAGTTATTTGCAAGAAAACTCATTGAAAAGCAACCAAAACTAAACGAGAAAACGAAACTCTGCCTTTGTTTATTAATCCAAATGTGTCTTTGTTCATCTGACAGCTCCCACATTTTTCTTCTCTCGACCAAAGTCGTAATCTGTAAAAAACTAGGACCACGAATGTCATCTATTAAGAAAATAGTGAATGAAATATCCTAAAGTAGAAACGAACTGAGCTCGGGCTTCACAAAATAGAAAGGTTATTTTTTTTCCTGCCCGAAGTCAGTTTGGGCATCACAAATTCTGCACGTAGTAGTTGCCCGAACTGGATTAGGGCGACACTGGCAAGGGGTTAATGTATATTCATTAAAAGTTTCAGCATTTAGAGATACATGATCTCGGCGTTGATTAAAATACCTATATACTATAGAATACGTACATTTAAAGTGTTAGTATATGAAATATATACTAACACTTTAAATGCTTTCTAATACTAAATATCTAACGAAGGAGATATTACCCAATTAGTATTTCAGTATCTTTCCTGCATTGTAAATTTTACATAACCAGTCATTTATTTACATCAAGAAGATATGTATTGCAGGTTTTTAACTAATACTAATAATGTAATTTCCTTTCAGATGCTCCTATCTGTAAATCAGATCAGAAACTTTTGTATGGTGTGGCCCGACACGAACCAGTGAAGGTCACATGTGAAGTTGAAGCAGATCCTTCGAGAGCTAATTTTACTTGGAAATTCAACAATTCAGTGGAAAGTATGGACGTGCTGTCGTTTGCGAGTGAAGACAGTATCAGTATAGCCACTTATATACCCAGGACGGAATACGACTATGGCACATTACTCTGCTGGGGTAAAAACTCCGTTGGAACTCAAAAAGAACCCTGTGTGTTCACGGTTATACCCGCAGGTAAGGCAATTTAATAACTTTTGCTGTGTTATTTGTTATCATTTTTCTTAAAAATAGTCATACGAATAAGACTGAGAAATATATGAGAGTAAAACAACATGTCACCAACTGAAAAAAAATTATAACATTTCGAGGAAGCTTTAATTATTATTTTCCTTTTAGAATTTCAGGTTGGGTTTTTTTTTTCCCTCCAATCTTATAAATTATGCTCAAAATGATGCATATTTACCTATTTTTACAATATTTAACGTCTTTATAACTCTCCTAAATATGTACAGTAATAAATCAACTTGGAATCGATTTCTATTCAATTATTCATTTTCGGCTCAATATATGAAATTATTCTCCAGAATGAATCTGTGGCGACTTTCTTCAATAACAACGGCCGAAATTATAACAGCTTAGTAACTAGCTCATCTAGATTGTCTTTTTTAGCTTGGTTGATAAGAGTGCAACAATAAGCAACTGGTAAACTTTGAACAGTCGTCAGACTGATTGGTTGAGGGCTCGAAACAGCCACCGACTCAAAGGTCAATCAGCTCTCTCACCCTTTACGAGAAACAAAAACACCTAACGCCGAAGTGGTGACCCAGGACTTAAGCATTAGATGGCAACACAATCTTGAGCTACTAATTGCATATGCCCCTGACGCAAAACACTTATGTCTGTGTCTAACTAAGACCTTCGCTCATAAATTACACTTAAGGACATTCAGGCCGCGGAGCATGTGTTGACGAAACTCGCTGCTCAATTAAAGACTGCCGATGTCGTCATATGAGAACAATCCGAAAACAAATGGAACATTTCGAAATGGAATGGATGTATATCAATTGCAGTAATGTCTGAAAAAGCAAATTTCTTTTTAAAAAAAATTATAATGTTTTGAATCGTATCCTGACGATGATATTGGAGGATGAGTATACAGCGGCTATCTTCAACAATAATGCCAGAAGCTAAGACGTTTTAATAACTTGCCCAATAAAGATGTCTCTTTTAGCCTATTTGATAAGGAGCCAGCAAAAAGCGCGACCAATCAACTTTTCTTCTTCTGACCCATTAAACGGGGATTCGAAACAGATGCCCTTCACCAAGGTCATCAACCACTCTCTCCCTTTCCAAAGGATCAAAATTATCCAACACCAAAAATCAGAAAATCAATGCGTTTCTTGAGTAGTTTAACATGAATTGCTAATACGGATCAATATAGTGAAATTTATTCCAATATTCGTGCATAATTTTGTTATAATTCTTATAATATTATTTTAGCCTTCTTATACTTAGGATGGAAAGAAAATAACGCAAAACTGTAAAAATTCGGTATTTCTCCAATAGAAATGAAGTGATTTTCCAATGTATTAATGTGTTTTAGTGCTTATAAAAATACTCTGTTCATGACATTTCACATTTTAATACGTTATTCTGAATTTCTCTTGGTGTGTGTGTGTGTGAGTGTGTCATCAAATTTTCGATCGTTAATTTAACCAATTTCCCATCAAGCTAGAACTTTGAAACTTTGGGAATCGTTCTTACTTGCCTAACAATGCAATATTTAGACATTTGCGACAAGTTTTAACTAATATTTCAATAATTTTTTTTAGAAACGTAATTTGTGTAGTAACCTGGTGACATCTATGGGAGATATATTGAATTTCGCAGAGAGAGTGATAAGAGGTTTTTCACAAATTTTTAACTAATATTTAAATAATTTTTTTAATAAACTTTGCCACCATATAAAAACATTTTTTTTTTTTTTTTTTTTTTTCATTTTATTTCCATTGCCAAGAGTGAGGCTAAAATAAAAATCTACCGACAATTCTATTAAAATTTATCAATTGTGTTAACGAAAAATACGGCAATTCAATTCGGTGTAATGGAAACGTTAGATTCATAAGAAAATCTTTTGGGGGTCATTAGAGAGATTTAGAAGATTTGATTAACAATGTGGTATAAAACTCTTCCTCCACAAACTTATATCTAGAGAGCCTAAAATAACTTCCATTTCATCATTAATAATTTTCCAAAGTTATTAGGAAATGGCAGATGCAGTTATCTTTGATATATTTTTTCAAGCCGCGTTATTTTAAAAGACAATAATTCGATATAAAAACAACGTTTTTATATGGAGGCAAAGTTTATTAAAGAAAATTATTGAAATATTAGTTAAAACTGTTAGTTATTATTAACTTTAAAATTTACTTAAAAAGAGACATTTGTGAGCGTATTAAAAAATTCATAATACTCATAAAATCAAAACATGCATTTGAAAGTTTGTAAGTCATTCTATTAAAAAAAAAGGGGGGGGGGGACCAGAATTCAGAAAAAATTATTGTGATAAGACACGGCGCCAAATATCGGAATCTTTTTTTCTTGCGAATGTTTCTGACTTGCGAATGATTACTGACTGAAAGTCAGCAACCCTTACTATCTCCCTTTTGTTAGTTTTACGATGCAAAGCGCCGAGAGGAAAGAATATTTTGACTTATTAAAATTATTGAAATATTAGTTAATACTTGTCGCAAATGTCTAAATATTACATTGTTAGGCAAGTACGAACGATTCCCAAAATTTCAAAGCTCTAGCTTGATGGGAAGTTGGATACATTAACGATCGAAAATTTGATGACACACACACACACACACATACACTCATACACACGCCAAGTGAAATTCCGAAAAACGTTTTAATAAAAAGAGTAGCATAAAACAACAATAACCAAAAACTGGAGAATAAAACCTAACAAAATATTTACTCAAAAATCAAATGAAATGCATTTTTATTTGTAACAAAATATTTTATCAATAAAACATTCTACCAATTGTACTAAATACATTTTTTTTCTTCATTTTTTTAAAAAATTACGTAAAAAAAATCCGAAAAATAAAAAAAAAAATGAAATAAAAAAAAAATAAATAAATAATGAAAATAAAAATTTCCACCAATTAGTAAAATTCAACTTCCTTCCTTCTTTAAAAGATGTTTTTTTTTTTTTTTTTTCGTTTAATAAAAATAACGCATCATTGGGTTTTTTTTTTCCCATTAAATACAATAGCAGTAAATATTTTCGTATGCTTTTGCTCTGTAATTTAATCAAACCTCTGAATTACTTAAAAACTGCTTTGTCAAAATAAAGAAATAAAAGATCATAACTTCTTCAGGAGATGAGGAACAGATAAAAAAAAATTCCAGAATTTTAGCTTTTAAAAGTATAAATCATATTCGTCAGATTAAAGTGATTACTTTCCATAAAATTCAATGCTTTTCTTTTTACTTTTTGAGAGCATTTTTCACCTTTTTTTTTTATTTCTAACTAAATTATAAAAAAAATTTCCTATCAAACGAATTAATATTGTTATTGTCTCATCAAGCTTTAATATAACCATCTGCTTTTTTAAAAAATTTAGTCAAGCACAAAATGCATATGCTGAATGTATTGTATTTACAGATATTGCTTAAAACTTTAAATACAATAATAGATAATTCAATTTAAAAGCTAAATATTGTTTCTCATACTGAGCACTCAAAGGAAGCTGGAATTATTTGAAAACCTTTGTATTTCAGATTTTTTTACAAAATAACCTTATTGTAACTTAACCTAATAATAACCTAACATAACCAAAATAACTTAACATTTGTCTAGTCGGGGATTCCATTGTTTGATATATTTTTAAACTCATCTTCAGTGAAGGCTGAAAGCTCATCACTCATTTCTTCCCTTTACTGTTTCTGCATCATCTAATCAGTATGCTTACATTCCCTTGATCCTGCGCCAAAAAAGTCGAAATTACTTGGAGCTAGATCTGATGAGTAAGGTGTGTAGGGCCAGATAGTCATACACTGCTGTTTTTAAGATTGCTGTTTTTTTTGCTCAGATCACAACCAGAGGTGAAAATTTCGCTGCGACCTTTTTCACACACAATTCTTCGATTTAAATTCACTGAATTGAGTTTAAAGGCGATCCAGTTAACTCGTGATATGTTCGATGCTCCTAGTAAAATTTGAGGTACAAGCTCATGAATTTTCTCGACGCTTTTGTCATTTCTGGCCGTTGACGACCGTTTAGAATGAAATTTTTCAGCTATCAGCATGTCGGCTTTTTTGAAACGAGAAAATCTCTTGTATACGTCAGTTTTTCTCCAAGAGTCATTTGTATAAGACTTCTTTAAAAACGTGGCAAAAACAAAACAGCTGCTGCGAAAACATTTACTGCGGGCATACAAAACCTTTCCATACGATTCCACTGGCAGTATTGAACTCACAAAGATATGCAGGGAACGCCCCTAGCGTGAGAAGCATGTACTACACAAGCTCCGGCCAGGAGAGATTTATTCCAGGAATTTTGGGTATTCACTGGCATATAAATACATGACTTCGATTTTAATAGCATTTTACTGCCAAACAAAAAACCTTTATGGAAAATTTCTTCTTACCTTTTTTTAATAATTTCAAATATTCCTTTGAATAAAAATATTTCATTTCAATATCGATACTGAACAAAATACTTAGATATATATTTCTCCACAAACATATATTTCACTCAAAATTAAAAGGGAAATATGTACTGAATATTTCTCTTTTTGACGTAAAAGCTTAGAATGGATTGCAGATATACTTAAGTGAAGGGGAAGCAAATTTAACTATGTAAAATAAAAATAAAAAAAATTAAAAGCATAAATATTCCCCATTTCTCATACGGAAATAACACATTATATAGAAACAGAATAAAAGTTTCTACTTAAAATGGGAATAATAAATTACAAATATTGCAACAACGTTATATTTTAGATGTTTTTTTGATGAATAGGCTGATATTTTCCTTTGCAAGAAAGGTATAAAAGTAGAATTTCGCAAGGGTATATCATTAAAAAAAATGTATGTTGTGCGGCACATATGTTTTTTTCCCTCAACTTACAAAAGATAAGCGCCATTTTTCATTTAAAAATTCAGTGTTTCTTGCGAAACACGAATAAAAATCATATATTGCGTAAATTGGTTATAATAAAAGTAACAATACCTATAGAATAAAAAATTAGGTTAAAGTTTTGCACTTAAATACTTCTTTCTAGTAAAAATATTTTAAGTATTCCGAAGATACATTTAAGAAAAACAAAACAATTATTACGATCAAGAGTCGGGAATATAGCACAAAAATAAAATTTAGAAAATATAATTTCATTAAATTCTGAGGAGCTTAATGTTTTACATATAAATATGCTCCTAGTTTTCGAAATTTAAAAACAGAGTATAATTTAATATTTAATTATTTCTTACAAATAAGTAACTAATTGCAAATTGAAATTCTTTAAAACTATGCATAATAACTAGTCATTTCCCTCCCTTCCCATTAATAGAACATATTTTAAATAGAACCACTCTTTCAGATATTTTTTTTTTTTTTTATTTTTTATTTCGAATAAAAGAGCCGTATTATTTTAACTAGTTATTTGATTTAATTTAAAAACAAAAAGAAAGCGAGAGACTAAGCTTATTATTTTACATAGAAAAGACTTTGACTCAAAACAATATATCAAAATTAACAAAAGTTTAGGAAATGTACTTAATTTTGAAGCTTTAAATAGTAATAAAAGAATAAGGGAACAAATTGCGAAGAAACATAATTTAAGTAGTAAGAATTAAGAAAATTTTATGCTAAAATTCTTTAACATAATAACTCATAATATTGTGTTATATATGAACAAAACATGTATAATTATATTAAATTAAATAAGTAAATAAAAACACAATTTAAACTAATGGAAGTTAACGACATGGAATGAGAATTTGTTTTTAACTATAAATCTCTGAATAAGTTTTTGTAATGAAACTTCCATTGCAAACTGAATTAGCGAATTAATTAAATTCATTTTAAATTCATTTTTGATATGAAGCAACAGAGACAAGATACATCTATAAAAATACATGCATCATTTAAAACAAATAAAAACCATATTCAATTTTTGCCTTTGTAAAACAAATAAATACCACAGAATATATATATATATATATATATATATATATATATATATATATGATACGAGAAACATAGTAAGTTTATATATTTTATGTTCTTTATTTGCAATTCTTTAAATGAGAACAGTGATGTGTTAAAGTTTATTTCTATCAACTTTTTAGAGAATGCATTTTAATTAAACCATATTACAGAACATGCATAGTACGTTTTTAATCAATATTTATAAATTAATCATTTTGTTCAATAATTTCCACTCAAATACTAAAATTAAAAATAAAACATTGCAATTCTGTCAAGATAAAAAAGTGAATGACTGAAATTTATTTTTAATTTTAAATATTATTTCATTTTTTTTTCTGTTTATTCTTCTAGGCATTATTGGGTAGTTTCAATAAGTTACTTTGGCAACCGGCCAATATTTTGAGGCACTCATTTTCAACTTAAAAGTAAACCTAATGTTAAAAGTTCGAACATTTTCATGTGTTTGACAAGTAGAACATAAACTTGTGAAGAAAAACAAGCCATTTATTAGAAAAACCTTTCTACTTCAACATTATGCAACACCCAAGTTCAAACATGTCCCAACTTCAATCAATTTACATTCCCCATAACCTATTCCTCATTCCAACAACAATCACCACTGTCCATCAAATAACCTTAACACGCACTTATTACAAGTCCAAATTGGCAATGTCTCTACACTCGCCGGACTTAGCAGCAATTTATCCAAAACTTCCTGTTACGAGCGCGACCTGACAACAAGACCCGACTGACCATCCAACTGGCCCACGAGACCAACACGACTTAATGAAAGACGTGGGGGCAGGTTTACTTGGTCATAATTTGACTGTCAAATTCTGTTGCGTTCAACCGTTTCATTAGTAGATTGATTTCCGTTGAGACCTTTTCGACTGCTCCCAATGCTGATGGAAATGTTAATGACCATAATAAGGCTTGAGTACTTTGCTGTTTACTTTTGGACTTTTATGTCATGATGGGTTGCAATTAATTCACGCCATTTGTGGCCCTTAAAGTTTGAGTCGTTCTTGTTGAACTTCGGAATGGATTAATCAATTAGGAGGTAATTGGAAAGAGATTCTTGGTCTTTTAATGAGCCTACTGTAATCATGTTCTGTTATTAATTTACATTTAAACATAATTATCTATTGTGTGTTGATGATTTTGTGTCATACTTCTCTGAACTTGGTTCAGCAGAAGCATTTGTAGTTGAGGAACGGTACTTAGTGAGAGAGGTGTAATTGATATTTAATTTATATATTTATCAAATTATTGTCGAGTTCGATTACATAAATGACTTATATAAAAAGTCCTTTTGAGAAGCATTTTAATCCTCAACTTTTATTCGAACTCAGGTTTTAAATAATATATAAAGAATAATTATGTCTTCTTCTAATGTTAAAGAACATGACTTAACATCGGAACACATTTTGGTTAGGTAAAAAAAGCTTAAATATTTATATAGATTGAGAAATTATAATAAGTTTATATGTTTACTATATTCATGTTCCTAAGATTTGAAAACACTTGCTGCTAAAAAACAAAATACTATAACGTAGTGATCCCTGAATGCGTAGAATGAACTAGTAAACAAGGGATCACACAGCTTAAGAGACGATAATTTTATATTTTACAAATTGAATTTTAATATTATGGTTAGGCGTTTCCGCCTAGATTCTTTTTACACAATGCTAACACATCTAATTACATAGCACCGAGGCAAAACGCATATATCTACACAGCACGTCTAAACACTTATAGTTGAAAAAAACTCCAATATCTCAGTATTCGATGTAGTTCAATTAAGTTCTCAATTCGCAAGCAAAGGCAATCGTCTCCCACTTATAGCTGCAACGCTCTATCGCTCCCCCGCAGGAAATCCTCCTCCTCTTTTTTTCTCCACCCTTTTTAAGACCTCGGGTAGGTCTCTCCCCCGCCTTCCTTTTGAGTTATTTACCTTTTTTCAAAGAACAACCCAATCAAAGAGAAACTTCGTTTTGTCCCCTGCAACACTATTCGCTCAGGTCGGACAATGTCAGTCTTCCCCACGTGCAAGTCGGTGTCGGCCGTCACACAGCTAGGCCATAAATTCCCATTATAAACATGACAGGGATCAACAATACCTCACAAAGAGGGTTCAACTCTGCCTCACCTGTGTAACAGAGTCCATGAATGTGGTTGAATGTCCAAGCCACCTGACATTGTTCTTTATTGCTTTTAAGCTATATATTTTTAATGAATGGGAAGCTGGGAACAAAACGGGGTTTAAAACAAGTCTGTGGAGGGGTTATTTATAGCCTACGCTACAATACATACATTTTAATAAACATCGCAAATTTTTAATCGTCGATATATCGTAACGTATTGACTATAAGAAAATAAGTCAGCTCTCAGTTTTGCAATTAAAATGTTAATCAAATATACAGTGTGTGATATTTTTTATGTATTTTTTTTTAAAATTTCAAACTTGCTCATAAAATTATCATATGAATAATAGAATGATGTTTTTCGCGAAAATACTAATATCAATAAAAGTAAAATGAATTTTTTAAGAACAAGCTGAAAAAGGAATAATAAATATATTATTTCATAAGTTTCATTAACACGTCTAAGCTATACCTATGGCGGCTCCCACTGATATAAACCATCAGGTCACGCGTACCACAAATGGTTCCAACTGATATATTCCATCATGCGGCTCTTACCACCAGGACCTACACTTATATATCGCCTCAGGTGGCACGTACCACCAGAACTTGCACTTAAATATCGCATCAAGCGGCACCAGCAGGACTTGCACTTAAATATCGCATCAAGATGCACCACCAGAAGTTGCACATAAATATCGCATCAGGTGGCACGTACCACCAGAAGTTGCACTTAAAATCGCATCAGGTGGCACGTACCACCAGGCTTGCATTTAAATATCAACACCAGACTGGTCGAGATAGCAGGGTAATAATATCTACTGTACCAATCTACTCATTTTATTAAAATTCTCACTAATTTACTTTTTCCAAACAACACCGCAACATTAAATAAGTAATCTAACTTCTCAAATAGCAATTACATAACATTAAAACATATTTATAAGAATTTTACAATTGCTCGTTAATCTGAAATAATTCTCTCAACTTATCATTTGTTTAATTTTCACTCTTGGGCAAGTGTGAAACCAAAGTTCAGCTTCATCCATTTATACAATAAATTCTGGGGATTTGACCCCGAGAGGGTTATGTCCCCCAACAACAAATACTCCGCATGTCACGTAAATATCGTATCAGGCGGCGAGTGCAACCCTAGGACTTGCACTTAAATATTACATCAAGTAGCGCGTACCACTAGGGCTTACACTTAAATATCGCATCTGGTGGCGAGAAATACTGGGGGCTTCCACTGATAAGACCCAAAGGAGATTCGTATCTCTGGTTGCTCCCAATGATATGTCCCATCAGGTGGCATCCATTGATATACTGATATATCCGATCAGGCAGCGCGTACAACCAGGACTTGCACTTAAATATCACATCGGGCAGCGCGTACCACTAGGACTTACCCTTAAATATCGTATCTGGGGGCGAGAAGTACTGGGGGTTCCCACTGATATGACCCATCAGGAGGTTCGTATCGCTGGGTGCTCCCAATGATATGTCCCATCAGGTGACACCCATTGATATACTGATATAACCAATCAGGCGGCGCGTACTCCTAGAGGTTCCCACCGATATGCCGTATCAAATGGCGTGTGATTCCTGGTGATATATCCTATCATGTGGTGCGTACCACCGGTGACTCACACTTAGGTGTTGTATCAGGTGTCTTGTACTACCAGTGGCTCCCACTGTCTCATCAGGCGACGCTGATGGCTCCCACTGCTGTGTTCCATCTAGCGGCACATAACACCAGTGTCTCCCATTACTATATCACACCAGGCAGCGTGTACTGCTAGAGGTTCCCACTGATATGTCGCATCAGACAGCGCATTACTCAGGTGGTTCCCGCTGATATATCCCATCAAATGGCGCTTGCCACAAGTGGCTTGCACTTAAATGTCGTATTAAACGGCGTGTCCCACCATTAATCTGTCCCATCAGGTGGAGCTGATCACTGGTAGCTCCCACTGATATGTTCCATTAGGCAGTGCGTTTTCCTGGTGGCTTTCATTGATATGTCCAGTCAGGTGGCAACCGTGGATCGCACTTGATTCTGTTTCATCAGGTGGTGCGTACCAGCAAAAATTAGTTCCCTTAGCAAGTTGAAAATTAAAATAGCGCAAATTTAACATATTAATTGAAGAAATAAGATTTGTTTTATTTCAACCCAGTAATACAAACACGTCACTTATATCATAAATTGGTTAATATAAACACATAGTGATTCAATATTATAAACATAATAGTTTATTTTTCTGCACATAAAGCAACCACAAGACAACGATAGCGGTAAAAAAATAAAGAGCAGCAATAGTTATCACTGCGGTGAAATTTCACTTTTTACTTCGATTTGGCGCCCCCTGATAAAGCAAATAACTCTTAGAGTTACCACACAAGAGAGAGAAAATGAACTGCAGAGCTAAAATGAATGTGTTGAAAAAATTAACACCTTTCTCGCGTGCTTGCGTGTATGTGTAAGAGAAAAATGCAATAAAACTTAATCATATCCTCCTCTTTGTTCCAAAAGAAAATGATTTTTTTTAACTAAAATAAGATTTAAAAACCATAATGTGACTGTTTAAATTTATTTCAATAAGCTAAAAATATTTATCAATAATTTGAGACAAAAACCAACGTTTTTAAAAACAACCTTTTTATATGGTGGCAAAGTTTATTAAAAAAATATTGAAATATTAGTTAAAACTGGTCGCCAATATCTAAATATCGCATTGTTATAAAAGTAAGAACGGTTGCCAAATTTTCAGAGCTCTAGCTTGATGGGAAATTGGTTAAATTAACCATAGAAAATTTGATGGCACACTAATATACACACAGACAGACACACATCAAGTGAAATACATGAAAACGTTAAAACTAACTAAAATTAATTACTTCATCCGGTAAATTAAATAGTTGGAAAGCAGTTTAACCCAACCACCCTTGGCAACAAGAATTATTTGGCAGTATTTTGCCAAATGTGGCTACCCAGCTCAGTTTTACGGACTTAACGTTCAGCCAAAAAAAATCGCCAAGTATGGTGCTAATGCTAGAAATCACGCCAAGTGGTTGGGCTAAACTACATTATTAAAGAAAATATTAGTTAAAACTTGCCAAAAATATCTAAATATTACATTGTTAGGGAGTAAAAACGATTCCCAAAGTTTCAGAGCTCTAGCTTGATGGGAAGTTGGTTAAATTAACGATCGAAAATTTGATAACACACACACACCAACTGAAATACATAAAAACGTTTTAAAATAGGAGAAGTAGATAACGTGGTAATATGTTTCCATTACATACTTTACCAAAGGAACAATATCGGAAGCAAAAGTAAAAAATTAAAAAAAACACCAATGTATAATCCATTTGAGGTGTTAACATGAATTTTCATTACACTCAAGAAAACATCTCAGTTTTTCTTTTTTGATCATGTATTCATAATTAATAACTATTTTTGATTACTTATTTTATTCAAATTAAAAGCTACTACTGGGTACTTTTCCTTCTAAATTTATAGCATTTATAATGGTATAAATCTCGTTTCATAAGTTTACATCCTACTTAGTGAATCTGAACTTTCATGTATCATAAATGGTTTAAATATTAATTTCAAGGCTCATCTTAAATTTTGAAATATGTTTCCTCAGCAGCCAAAATTGGAGACATAATTTCCTCATTTACGATGAGACTTAACAAAAAAATATATACTTTTAACCTTAGGATTGATTGATTGTTTGGTTTTATTCACATCTCTCTAGAAGCAACACGAGTGCTATTGGTGACGGTCCTCGTAATTTTTAACTTCGTTAAAGTAACGAGGATGACACCTGAGCTGGCAACTCCCTCTTTTAACGTTAGGAAACACAAATAATTGCTAAAGTATACAAATTAATAAAAAGTTCAAATATTCTGGTTATTACATGTATTTTTTTTTATTTAAATTCCACTCGCGTATTACTTCTGAGGTATTACATTATTACAAAGGTAGTTTGTGTTCTCATGATTAGGAAAGCGCTTTTTTTTTTTTTTTCATTAGAATTTTCTTAACATTATACATAAAACAAGTCAATTTGACCAAAATAATCGACAGATGAATTTTATTTTACAATCCTGTTAATAAGGAGTCAAAGTAATAAACAAAACCTTTGTACCATTTCTATCTTCTTATTCCTCCATGATTTATAAGCACTGTTTCCTGATGGTTTCTTATATCATTGCAAACATACAAACTTATTAAAATCTTATTTACAAAAATACATTCAAAAATCAGATCCTAATATTAAATATGCGAGCATTGCCACCGCATAAGCTGATTTTTTTTTTCAAAAGTGAAATTTCATTTCAAAACATCTACTATAATAATCAACAAAACAAAAAGATGAAAGGGAAAACTTTATTATTATTTTTATTATTATTCTACTCCATCATACCCGTAACTAACACAGGAGCTCCGGGATTGCAACTACACTCATCTAAAGATTTTGGGGAAAAAATAAGGGAAAAAAAAATAAATAAATTTCTAAGGAAGGGAAAAGTTCGCTTAATAAGGAGAGAAATAATCTGCTTCCGGTTTCACGTAAGCTGTCGGGATGCATTTCCAACATTCGTTCGGAGAGATATATCTCCAGAAATTGAGAAATATGATGCAATTTACAGTTAGATTTGATAAGGAAAAGATAAAGTTTTTTCGGCATTTTTCTTTTGGAGCAGGGAGATTTATATGTAGGCCGGAAAAGAATTCCAGTGTTGAATAGTAAAATTTTCTTTCTAGGACTTCAAGAATGAAGGAAGGTATTTTTATATTATGCATTTCCCCCTAGACATAGAAATATTTAATGTAACCGACCAAAATTGGTAAAATTTATTTTTTTTAATACTTTTTGGAAGGGGTTTAGGTATAAAAATATATAACTAACATCAAATAAATTAAACTAATCATATTTTCTAAATGATGGGATCTTCACTGTATAAACGAGGGAAATGATTATTGTAAAATACAATTTCAGGAAGAAATCTTTCAAATTATTAGCTAACTAAGATGATGTTGTTTTGATGATTGGTTTTATTAACGTCACATTAGAAGCAAAATGTAGGATTTGGGACACGGACCTCGTAATTTTGAACCTCACTCAAGTGATGACGATGACCACTGAGCTATCACCTCCTTCTCCAAGCTTCCACGCCACACTAATGGGAGGATTTTGAGCCTCCATAGATTTAACATGCACCAGCGCCGGCTACACGACGGGTTTTTAATGGCATCAAAGCTCGAACCCACCGACTAAAAGAAAACTACCAGGTGTGGGTCCGTGACTATGGCCACGTGACACGTCAAAATGGTCAACTGATTACTTTTCCAAATAAAGTGTTTTCTCGATATATTTTCTGGTCAAAGCCTAAGAAAGAAATAAAAGGGCGAATGTGTGAACGTGCGTGCGTGGGTGGTTGATTAAGGAAGTGAGTACATGATCGCACATGAGAGGAAGCATACGTGATTACGTGAGGCAGTGATTGCATAAGTGAGTGAATCAATCAAATTTCCATTATATTGTCCCTTTGGAGCGATAACTGTTTTTTTCGCAACGCATTATGCAGAACAATTTTTCATTTCGTAATCAGAGATTACGATTAATAATCTTTCGTGAGTGAGTCACTAGTGTCTTCAGGAGGAAATAGTAAACAATATTGGAGAAAGTAAAGGTCTCTTGGCCACTTAAACGCTCGAAGACTTCAAGATATGATATTTAACATGCTTCAGTATTCCACTCAATGAGTCTGCATTGGAGATAGAACTCGAATATGCGACGACTTGAACCTCACCTGCATTCACTCGCGACCAACTGCCGTGTAAGTAAAATAATTAGGTTATGAATAAAATATTTAGAAACTATTATTCGTATTATTATTCTTGAATTAATAACTAGATGTGTACTGTACTTTGTTAGTCTTTTTTTTAAGACTGACGAAAACAATTCAAAATATATCTGTATAAAAAAACATAATTTGCCATAATGTTAAGTCACATTCCTTTAATAAACTATTTCATTTTTTTATTCAACTAATGACTATTCAAACTAATTAATGGATTAGACTCTTGCATTCAAAACAAGTAAAGCATATCATTCCGGTAAATTTATACGTTGAATTAATTTCTTATCTTCGAACAATGTAGGCTAATTGAAAGAAATGTCATGTCCATGTTATGATATATATTTACAAGTTATATATTTTTTTCGACATTTATGTATTAAGAGAGCTGCAACTATTTTAATTAAATATTTATAAGAAAAAGGTTTTATTCTCTTCATTATTAGCACACATATAAATGCGAATTTAAGGTGAAAAATCAGGCAAAAAAAAAAAAAAAAAAAAAAAAATTTAATATTTTAAATTTTTTTTTTTTTTTGAAAATATTTCAAGATCTTAAAATTTCTACTACTTCAGCATATTTTAATATTTTTAAATTATAACTTTTTTAATTTCTTAAATGTATTTCGCATACAATGATGTTCATGGATTTGATTGTAATGGTGTTATAGCCTTACACATTTTTTTCGCAATCAAATTCAACGAAAAACAGTAAAAAAAACCTATACCTAATTTTATAGATTTGTTTTTAAAAAGAATTGTTCACCTAAATCTTTATTCTATACGTAGCCGTGGTAGTCTAGCGGTTATGGAAGCAGACACGCGACCGGCGGTTTTCGTCGAGTGTTGGGTTCAAGCCTAGATGCCACTAAACACTCGCCATATAGCCGGGGAAGATGCACTTTAAAGCTGTCCAGGCTCAAAGTCCTTTCTTTGGCGTAATGTGGAACCCGTGTGGTGACCGGGAATGACAGATTAGACTCACTGTAGCTTATGCATGTCGTAAGATGTGACTAAAATGAGTACCCAGCGTCTGGGGGGTATAGCCGGTCACCCTGCTCCTGGGAATTATATCAAGGACTTGCCTTCTTTTGTTAAGTACGGGCATCATGACCCAGAAGCACTCTAATGATCTTTTTCTTTCCCATGGGGTTTACTGTCTTTGGTAAACAAGGGTGACTAACCTTCGGGTTACCCTAGTGATCCTTCGCTATTTTTGACCCACCTTCTTGTCAACAAATTTTTGTCTTTTTTCAATATCTTCACTTCTAGACCACAGTTAAACCTTGTTTGGCGCAGCCTAGCCATATCCAGCTCTAGCACCAATAAACTTTCACTCACTCACTTGGTGTGGTGTGGAGAAGAGGAGAGGGAGGTGCCAGCTCTGTGTCGTCCTCGTCACTTGACTGAAGTTCAGAATTTCGAGGTTCGTCTCTAGTGGCCTTCGTATTGCTTCTAGTGCGATGTTAATAAAACGGAATCAAATCTTTTTCCATACACATTATTATTTGAGATATTGAGAATTTTATATTGATAACAACAACAAAAATCCTTCAAATAAATGACCCTCATGAAAAACAAAAAAATGATTAAAAGCAACTTAAAATTTTGAAAATCAATAAAATAATTCAGCGCACTAGTTAAGAAAATTTAAAAATATTAAAATATTTGTTGGTTTTATTCTAATAAATGTAGCTAAATAAATTGATAGATATTGTAACGAGAACTATGTAATTTCGAATACATATTTAGGAAATAATACAATTTAAGTAAGGTAATAAAATTGTTTTCGATATTTCATTCATTTTTCCGGGTACTGTGTCTCCTCAACTCAAAACAGCTCATTCGACGAAATCACCTAGTCGAAGATACATCCCTACATTCTGTTCCATTGCCGTTCGATATCAGCTACCCACCCCCTCCTTCCGCACGCATTGCTCAACCAGAACCAGTTCATTTAACCTGCGAGGTCCTGTTTCACGGGCATTCAATTACACCAGTAACCTGCAGAAATTGAACGCGCGTCAGCATCCTAAATCAATATAGTAAATGAACGGATACGTAGAGTCATAAATCATACGTCGGTTCTGATTAAAACTATACTGCACTGTTACTGTGGACGCATACGTTTGTGTAGGACGCTGCGCTATTTGCAGGCGTTTAGGAACGTACATACAGGAGCTATTTGAGCATTAATATTATATTCGGAAATGATTATTCCAAGCTATATTGATACAGATAGGCAAGGCTTAGGGATGATATTGAGGTGATATTTAATATGCAGCGTTATTGTTCCAGTTAGAAGCTAAGGTTAATATTTAAATGTTTGTTTAATAAAGTGTTTGATGGTAGTGCATTGTAGTTTAATTCGATATTTAAATGAACTAGTTTTTACCTTATTGTTCCTTTTGAATGCGTAATAGTAATTTAATTCTATGCTTGTAGTTGTTTATAATAGTTCTTTATGTTCTATTATACACAACACATTTTACTTTATTATTATATAGTGGCAATATAATAAAAGAAATATTTCCAATGATTAATCTTTAACTGTTTAAGGTATCCGTACACCTTCGGAGAAATTTTTTTGAAATATATTGATATTTGATATCAAAATATTTTTAATGCTAAAATATAACAAAACTATGACAAACACATTTAATAATCTGGTTTAAATTTTAAAAAAAATGGAGTGGGAAATATGGCGAAAATAGTACATAAACTGATTATCAGAATAACGCTCATAACTCAAAAGTAAACAAAAATATCGTTATTCTGTAAATTTTATTTTATTCGTCATAACATGTTTTTGAGTCTGGTACTACTTTCATGACGAAAAATCATATTGCTATAATTTTTTATTGTGTTTCGAATCAAATAACAATGAAAAATAAAATAAAAAAAAAGATACAACAATAAATGATTTACACCTTTATTACTAAAAACATATTAATTTTACAACCATGAAAGCGGTAGGGGTTCTTAAAAACTAAATAAGGATGATACTTGCAATATTTAAAATAATTTGGTTCCTAACTTTTTTACAACGTTTTTCTGAATTTCACTTGGTGTGTGTGTGTGTGTGTGAGTGTGTGTCATCAAATTTTCGATCATTAATTTAACCAACTTCCCATCAAGCTAGAGCTTTGAAATTTTGGGAATCGTTCGTACTGGCCTAACAATGCAATATTTAGACGTTTGCGAGAAGTTTTAACTAATATTTCAATAATTTTAATAAGTCAAAATATTCTTTCCTCTCGGCGCTTTTAGGATTCAGGGAAAAATTTCTTTCCCTCTCTGGGAACACCGGGCACTCCCCACACCACATGAGGCCTCGTAAAACTATTGTACTCACAAAGGGGAGATACTATCTCCCCTTTACTATCTCCGAGATAGTAAGGGTTGCTGACTTTTAGACAGTAATTATTCGCAAGAAAGAAAGTTTCCAATATTTGGCACCATATCTTATCACAATAATTTTTTCTGAATTCTGGTTCCCATTTTTTTTTTAATAGAATGACTTACAAATTTTCAAATGCACGTTTTGATTTTATGAGTATTATGAATTTTTTAATACGCTCACAAATATCTCTTTTTTAGTAAATTTTCAAGTTAAAAATAACCAACAGTTTTAACTAATATTTCAATAATTTTCTTTAATAAATTTTGCCACCATATAAAAACGTTGTTTTTAAAAACGTTGGTTTTTATATCGAATTATTTCTGATATCTACGTTGCCGTATGTAAATATGTTGAAAAAACTCATTTTGAGAAGAATCAAAAACAAACTTTTATATGCAGTTAAAATTTAGCTTCCGCGTAAAATTCAAATCCCTGTGACTTTATTTCTAAATAAAGTATAAGCAAAATTCAAACACTATTAGGAAGAAAAAAAGTTTACATTTTAAACTGACATTAAAATTAGAAAATCGAAAATTTTGACAAAAATGACGTTTTAAATGTTTACCTTAACACTTCTTTAGATAATCACCATCCAGAGTATACGCATGCCCGTTTGTTACGGAACAAATTGTTACAGGAGCCCGATTGTATAAATACTCGATTGCCTGTAGCCACGGTCCCCTAGAGGATGGCGTTCTCTTCGAATTGTAGGTTCAATTCCTGATGCAACTTAAATCCCGCTGTGTAGCAGAGCTAATGTACATTAAACCTGATCGAGATCCTAAGTCCTCTTACTGGCGAGGCGTAGAAGTTTAGAGAGGAAAATGCTAGCTAAGTGTGTCGTCCTCGTCACTTAACCGATGTTTAAAACTACGAGGTCCTTAGACAGATACCCTTGTGTTGCATCTAGTAGGACGTAAGAAAAACCAATCAATCAATCAACGACACTCTCAAATTTTGCTCAAACATAGCAACAGTTTCATATGAATGTTTGTATTATAAAAAAAAAAAAAAAAAAAAAAAAAAAAACTCTCGTAATATTTCTTTCCAAAAATAAACATTGATGCACCTTTAAAATTTGAAATTATTACATATAATTTAGAGTTAATCAGAAAAAATAAATATGTGCTCTTCATTGAACGCTCCCCCAGAATACCATAGAGCAAATTGGGTTTTATCTAGTAATGGGGGGGGGGGGGACTGAGAGTTATTTGTTTTGATGTTGCACAAAATTATAATATCAAATCATCCTATAAATAAATGCTTAGATTTAACTTAAATTGTTGCAAAGCATTTTACTATTCAATTACATGTACGTAATTTAAAAAACTTGACATCTTCTTTTGAATACATTATCTTACATAATCTTGTACGTTTTTATATATTAAGCAATTTCAATTTCATCATGTAGACATTCGCGAGGCTTAAGAAAAGTGCATAAACATTAATAATTTTTTGTCAAATTCAAGAACGCTTCTTCTAAAACAATAAAGCGTATTATTTTGTTAAACAGCGCAGCAATAATGGTAATAATTCGAGCATCAACAATAATAACATCAGCGATAATTAAGTAACTTTCATTGTTCTTTCATTACTCGCATTGTAACTTTCAACAGAAAATTAAATAATTTACAATACATAAAAATGCTTCACAATGCTTGGTCTTTTGAAATAATCGGATATACAATGCTTCTATGGACAATTCCTCGACAATAGCTTTTCATAATAACGCACATGGATCCCTTAATGATACCAAACAAAGTTAATGAGCCGGTTACTGAAAACTGTCTAATAGATTATTTACATTCAGTACTAACATAATCACCCTAAGGGATTATAACTTCCTCGCTAGAACCACCATCGTCACTAAAATTAGTCAGCAATTCACAGTTTTCATGTGAACCGATTCATCAGTTAATCGACTCCACTTTATTATATGAATCGAAAGAGCAAATACCAGAGCACGGAATCCAAACAACTGTAATTTAAATGCCTTTAGATGGAGAATTTCTGTTGTAGAAATTACACTCAATTACCCTTGAAAAGGGAACAGTGATACCCATCTCTCTATTGCTGTGTTTATGCTTTATCGAAACTAATGTTGAATATTTTAGGTTGATGCTCCTATTGTGTGTTGTAGTCTCTCTGCTGTTAAATATGAAATCAAATTTTATGTTAAATTGGGTAATGGATCTATTATTTTTATGATTTATGGATAGAAATTAAAGTTATCGAAAATAATTCGTACCACGTGTAATTTTTCATCAAATAGACAGGTTGTAAACTCATAAAATACTTTATAGCTCTAGGTAGTTTGTGGACCATAATAAATAGACAGTTTCTAGACCATAATATATGGATAGTTTATCATGTTCCCTTGGGACGCAAAACCATATTCTGTGAGCAATTTTACTTTAATTTGAGATAAATCATCTAAAAAGGAGTACTAAACAGTATATTCAGCCGTTTTTTATAAATTAAAATAATTTGATATAAAAACCATCGTTTTTAAAAACAACGTTTTTATATGGTGGCAAAGTTTATTAAAGAAAATTATTGAAATATTAGTTAAAACTGTTAGTTATTTTTAACTTTAAAATTTACTTAAAAAGAGATATCTGTGAGCGTATTAAAAAAAATTCATAATACTCATAAAATCAAAACAAGCATTTGAAAGTTTGTAAGTCATTCTATTAAAAAAAATGGGAGCCAGAATTCAGAAAAAATTATTGTGATAAGACACGGCTCCAAATATTGGAATCTTTCTTTCTTGCCAATGATTACTGACTAAAAGTCAGCAACCCTTACTGTCTCGGAGATAGTAAAGGGGAGATAGTATTTCCCCTTTGTGAGTACAAAGGTTTTACGATACCTCATGCGGCGTGGGGAGTGCCCGGTGTTCCCAGAGGGGAAAGAAATTTTTTCCTCAATCCTAAAAGCGCCGAGAGGAAAGAATATTTTGACTTATTAAAACTATTGAAATATTATTTAAAACTGGCCGCAAACGTTTAAATATTGCATTGTTAGGCGAGTACGAACGATTCCCAACATTTCAAAGCTCTAGCTTGATGGGAAGGTGGTTAAATTAACGATAGAAAATTTGATGACGCACACACCAAGTGAAATTCAGAAAAACGTTTTAAAATAAACAATTTTAGGCCAGTCCATTATAATGGACATCGGTTCTTAGTCTAATAAAACATGTGTTACTGAATAAATATACAACATATTTTCATCATTCACTTATCTATGATTGTATATTAGTTATTTTTAATTAATGAAATATGTTAAAGTATAGCAAAACTAAATTCAAACTGCTGACATACCTTCAATTGTATGCTTTCTTCTCGTCCGCCATTTTTAAATGCTTGAGGAACAAATATCCTGCCAAATAATTTAAAGTTTTGCTAAGCAAATGACAGTACTAGGTTATCCAGTATAATGGAATACCAGATCTTAGGATATAATACTGTAAATTCATTCTCGACGTCTAAAATAAAAATGTCCATCAGAATAGGCATTGCGGCTCAAGAGGATGTAGGTAATTTGCAGACCATAATAATAATAATAATAAAAAAAAACACACACACGCCTATTCTAACGTTAAATATGTGAATATTGATTTATATCCTTAGGTTTTTAATTATTTTTCTGTAATTTCTGGGCTGTTAAATTAATTTGGATGATTCTAAAATATATTCGAAGAATATTTTTCTCTTTTTATCTATTAGTTACAAAAATATTTTAAAAAACAATAGTGTCTTCTTTCTGCTTCATTATCATGGTTGTTTTCAAATATTTGATAATTTTTTAGATGGCTCAAATCAATTTTAAAATTTTGTAACCCCTATTTATTACTTACTTGTACTGTCATTATTATTGTTGTTTGAATAATCACTAACTAACCCATTGCCAGTGTCGCCCGAACCCAGTTCGGGCGACTACTATGTGCAGTATTTGTGATTACCGAACTGACTTCGGGCAGGAGAAAAATTAACGTTTCTATTTTATGAAGCCTGAGCTGAGTTCGTTTCTACTTTAGGATACTTAATTCACTATTTTCGTAATAGATAGCATTAGTGGTCCTAGCTTTTCACCGATTACATGTGGGTGCTGTCAGATAAACAAAGACACACTTGAATTGATAAACAAAGGCAGAGTTTCGCTTTCTCGTTTAGTTTTGGTTGCTTTTCAGTGAATTTTTTTTGCAAATAATTTTCTTTTTTCACAATGTCCGATTCAGACACCGATGTGGAGTACAGTTCAGATATTTTTAATCAATAAGGTATTAATTTTAATTAAATTAATTTTTAATTAATAGATATATTTAAAATTTTATTTTTGTAATAAAAAATCATTTTCTAACTTTTATAATAATAATAATAAAAAAAATAAACAGTCAAAAAAAATTTCCATTTTTGGTCCATTTTTCTGAAATATAAGTCATAGTTAAGGGGCTAATCAACAAAAAAGCACATTATAATACAATAAAACAAAAATGAAAATTGCATTTAGTCAGATATTTGATTATTTATCAGGCAAAATCTCTAACTTATTAATATCTTTAGATAATTTCCTATATGCGTTGGACCCCAATCTAGACTAATAATATAATTTTTTGCTAAGTTGTTTCAAATGATTCGGTCCGATTCTTTAGAAATGAGAGCCCAATTCACTGGTTATATTTAGGTCGTTACATTCTATGGTCCTATGGCCTTCTTACACTGATCAGTGAGGGCACTTTTCCTTCGTTTATAGCTACCACCCACTCTCTCTATACCATTAATTAACTACATAATGAAATTCTTCGCTGCTTATAAATCCAATTCATCAAAACTGCTCAATACATTTCCGTTATTCTAATCCAAACTATGTAGGTCTATGTTTCATTCGTGGGAGGGATTTTCTATTCAAACTTCATACTGAATTCCCAAAGGGTTAATTGACGTAGGTGGAGGAAACCAGATTGAGCCCACGTGTAAGCATTTTCAATAATAAAATGGAAAAAAAATAATAAATTACAAATATTATAAATATTTTACCTTTAGAAGCGTGTTAATGTAATCAAATTATTTTTTTTTAATGAGAAATTAAAAAAATCGGTATGATTTTTAAAATAGTAAAAATTCATAAACGGAATTATTGAACAGAGTGTTTAATAATTCAAGTTTTATTTTTGTTCTTATAACAGCCAAATCGAATATTTTTCTTTCTTTTTTTAAATAAGTGTTTATATATATATATATATATATATATATATATATATATATATATATATATATATTTCAAAATACTTCATTGCTTAAAATTCATACTCCTGCAATTGTTAACATTTTTACAGGAATTTTTCTCATATTTTTAGAAGTATTTCTCATAATTTTGTGCATGGATTTGGTTGCGCAGTACTGGTGTTAGTTACATGTTTAGATTTTTCCCTCTCCAACACGGTTAAAAATATCTACAGAAAACACTAATCTAAATCAACGTTCCATGCACAGAATTATGAACATTATACAAAATGGCTACAAAAATTTTAAAAATTTGTATTGATTGCAAAAAAAAAGATATCTGTATTTTAAATAAGCGGATATCGTGAAAAATAAAAAAGAAAGAAACTGTGAAAAGCAGTTTCAAGTTTTAAAGGTTTGTAAAATAAATGAAAGAGCTAAACTGTAATATACATTCTCTCTTATACATGTCATAATTCATGCTACATTAAGTATTTTTTTAAAATCTATTCTAAATTATCATATATTATAATCTAAATATATTAAAATTAAATAGAATGAATGATTATAATATATCTTAATTCACATTTTAAGTACATAATATCACCCATCACGTTTTTATTTTTTTTTTAAAAAAAATATTGTTAGAGGGCACCAGAAGGATATGCAACCCCCCCCTTTTTTTTTATTACAACGTTTTTCTGAATTTCACTTGGTGTGTGTGTGTCATCAAATTTTCGATCGTTAATTTAACCAACTTCCCCTCAAGCTAGAGCTTTGAAATTTTGGGAATCGTTCGTACTCGCCTAACAATGCAATATTTAGACGTTTGCGACAAGTTTTAACTAATATTTCAATAATTTTAACAAGTCAAAATATTCTTTCCTCTCGGCGCTTTTAGGATTGAGGAAAAATTTTCTTTCCCTTTCTGGGAGCACCGGGCACTCCCCATGCAGCATGCGGTATCGTAAACCTTTTGTACTCACAAAGGGGAGATACTATCTCCCCTTTACTATCTCCGAGATAGTAAGGGTTGCTGACTTTTAGTCAGTAATCATTCGCAAGAAAGAAAGTTTCCAATATTTGGCGCCATGTCTTATCACAATAATTTTTTCTGAATTCTGGTTCCCATTCTTTTTTAATAGAATGACTTACAAACTTTCAAATACATAATTTGATTTTATGAGTATTATGAATTTTTTAATACTCTCACAAATGTCTCTTTTTAAGTGAATTTTAAAATTAAAAATAACTAACAGTTTTAACTAATATTTCAATAATTTTCTCTAATAAACTTTGCCACCATATAAAAACGTTGGTTTTAAAAACGTTGGTTTTTATATTGAATTATTTATTGTTGCAATTGGTTTCATTTTCTCTAATGTAATTTCTTTTTTAAGCAATTGCATATATTGCCACTCTCTTCTTTTTCTTTGATAAATTCTATGGTTATCCTTCCAAACAGCTAATATTTTCAACTGCCCTTTTCTTTAGCAGTCAAAAATGACGTTGGAAGCCGCCACAAACGAAGCCCGTTTCCCATTTTGAAGCTATCTATTGACTGTTTTGTTTTAACAGTGAATTCACAAATGCACCACAAATCGCAATAGTAACTCGATGCTGTTCCAGTGATGGTTTTTTTTTTTTTTTTTTTTTGGCTTTTGCTTCAAAAAATGCTTGAAGTCTCTCAATTACGGTCTATGTTGTTATCATGCAATCTACCTTCTTCTATCAATCCTATGCATATTTGAAGATTATTTCTCTGCAATCTTTGATAGATTTCCATAATTTGGGCCATATGTGGCTCTTTTAAGGGTGTTTTCACATCCTTTATGTCATTACCTCATGTGTAACATTAGTATTTAATATGGGAAAGCTTTTAGTTAGTTTATATAGTATATAATATTGTTGCATAAACTGCGGTTTTCATCGTTTCTGTGATACACGCACACGTGTGTGTGTCTCTCTCTGTGTGTTAATGATTCAATATCCATTTGTAATAATTTCCCTGAAGAAACAATTTAATTTCCTTGTGTATCCTTTGATCTTTTCCTATATCCTTTCCCCCCCCCCTAAGTATCTTTTAATTTGCGCGATCACGCGCTCCTAAAACAGACTGAATCAGCATGCACATAGTGGTAAATCTGTCGCAAATAATGCCTATTCCATTTAAAAGAGGGTTTGGCAGACGTCTGAAAATCTCTCATGATCCCTTCATCGTATACTACGTGAGCTGGAAAAATCCCTACTTTAAAAACGAAGGTAACATAAAAATTTCTCTTTTCTGATGTTACCGAGATGGCGGAGCTACGTCTCTTACCATGTAAATTTTAAATATGTATACGTATTGCCTCTCTCTTTCAGCAAAATGAATAAACAGTGTTCTCATTCCAAACACGAATTTAAAAGTCATATACTTACTTAGTCATTAATATTTAAATTTCTTAGTAATTTTAAATTCATTATATATACACAGGGAAATTAAATTAGGGGTTAGTTAGTTCACATGATAACAGGGGTAGGGATCTTTGGTTTTATTACAAGATTAATTGTCTGGTAGGGAAAATATCCTTAGCGATTCGAGGGTGGGAAATATCAGCCTAAGCTTTTTTTGAAACACCGTTGTCGCATAAATAAAAATAATAAAATTAATTGGATCCCGAAATAATAATGAACTCGATACTATGGTATTTAAATTATGGGATAATTAAATTAATTATAGATAAGAAATTAAAGTTAAGAGGGAAATCTTTGTACACATATAAAATTTGTTCTCATGTTTTGTATAAGCATGTTCCTGCTATTATGCAGATATTTTAGCTATGTATCTTATGTAATTGTATAAATTCTTAACATGAGATAACGTGTTGTTGTTTTGAAAAAATGGCGTCAGCAGGAAAAGGTGAGCATAAAATAAAGGACAAATAGTGTTAGCTTCAAACTATTAACTTTGTAATACAATATAATATTAATAATAATTACATTTAATTCGCTTAAGTTATGTTTATATTTCTAAGGTACATACATTTAATTGAATATTTTAACATCTGTTTTTATTTTAATATCTGAACAGAATAGTACTGTCCATTTTAATAAAATATCATTTGGTCTTATTTTTAATATTTAATTTAATAATTGATTTTTATGGCAGAATTGTTTTTATTCTTTTCGTAGTTAACATTGGCAATGTTTTTGTAGTTCAAAACCTTTTGCTTGTGAAAACCAAAATACATTAGGAATTTGAAGAACGTATTTTCTTTTTTTGATAGTAATTACTTCTGTGGAGCTTGGGAGTGGGTCAGAATTACGCTCACTTTGTACTAATTAATATTCATTTTGAATAATTCTTTTTTTTTTTAAGAACTTAACAAGGGAAAAAACGTTAAATAATATTAAAATGAAATTAGCAAAGAAAGTTTCTATTTATTTGCCTATTTGCATTTCATCCCTCATTCTGCGTCTTTTATTAAGCTGAACTTTTCTTTCACACTTAAAGATTTCCGCTTAGAGGCCATGTTCACAAAAAATCTAAAACTAAACTGAATTTAAAGTGAAAAACTTGCTCCTAGTTCGAAGGGGTTTCAGGGAACAGAAGCTAAAGGTAACATTTGTCATTCAAGAACAAGTGTCACATCCGGTGGTTGCTTCCGGTTTTAAGGGAGATTTTTCTGTTTTCAAATCAGTAAAAGAGTTTATTCTTATTTAATGTATACCTTTTCCTATACGAACCAAATCTATGGATTCATTTACTGGAATTGGTAAACATTATTTTTAGACATACATTTTTGTTCGATATGTATGGATATTTTGTTCCAAATACAGAAACTGTATATACAAAGAAAATTCAATATCCCAGAAAAAAAATCAATACATGGAGACTTCCGATACAAAGAAGCTCGAAATATAAATTTTCAGCTGTATTTAGGAGCAAAATAAAAAAATAAATAATAACTAGCCTTTAAAAAAAACTGACTCTGGACCTTCTGTAACGCATCGTTATTACTTCCTTCATTCTAAATTCTTAATCTTATTTAAAATATTTATAAAACAATAGTACAAAGAACAGAAACTCACACGGGGAAGATTTGTAATTTATTTCACACAGAATCAAAATTCAATCTGTAAATTACTCTTTATCAAAAGACTCTGTATGATTCTTATCTAACGCTTAATATAATTAGCATTTATACCAAATCAATCGGGTTCGATTCAGTAGAATATTTACAGGTGATAATTCGGTTCGCTGACTCTAACTATATCTTTCTCGAGTGTAATACAATAACTTTTCTAATTTGGCAATATAGTTACTATTCCTACGTTTATAGCTCCTACCCCTCTCTTGTTCAATAATTAAATACCAAAACTCGTATTGAACACGAAACTACCAAAATATAAATCCTCGAAGTTCTATTCATTACACTTTAATAAACCTAATCGAATCTAAATAAGCCACGTTCCACATATTGGGAGAATATTCAATTCAAACAAATTCCTGTTTCCTCGCCGAAGTGTTAATTGAAAGGAGAAACGTGATAGAGCCGACATATAAAATCTTTGTATTATTAATATTTAAACTAATTCTAAGAGTATACATTTAAATGAGATAAACGTACTAATCTAAAACGCTAAGGATATCTCATAAAACCTTATATATAATAAACAAATATTAAAGTAGATGAGTATGTGACGATATAATGTTTAATTGTAAATGCCAATCAGGTATTTTATTGATTTAGTGAACAATGAAAAATACTTTTGATAAAAAAAAAA
>BMAW01112941.1:86154-135492 GCA_019974015.1 Nephila pilipes
ATTTTAATGCTACGCATTCTACCTGTTTTAATCAAGAAATAAATTAAAATAAATCAAGTCTATGAAAGCAGAGATAAGTACTTGAAATTCTATCGAAACATTCATGGAAACATTTGATCGATCCGAGCTTCAACATTAATTAACTGCATAAATTCCAGTGTCCTGCAGTAATCGTATACCTCATAAGTAATTGTACTCTAGTACAAGCGATCTGAATTTCAACAGACAATATATCGGGATAAAATTTATATTTAATTCCAAATTATTCTCTATGTTAAAATGTATGCAAAATTTGACACTCTGGGTGACTATGTTCGAAACAACGAAGCTTCGGCATCAGTCTAGAGGTTTAGCACAACAAAAACTTAGCTGTGTTCTAATATCAACGTCCTAATCCTCTTCATTTAGAAACACTAAGGGGACAGTACATATTCAAAACACAATTTTAGATCAATAAATCTATTTTTTAAAATTTTGGTATCATATTAAAATCCAATATTTTATTACCTACCCAAGAGGCTATTGTTTTAGTTAACCCAAAAATGTCACACCTGACTACTTATCACTCAAAATTTTATCTTGTTTTTGTGTATGTTTTTGATGTCTGCTTTCACCAGTAACGAACAAAAATATGTCATAATTAATTTCTCCTGAATTTTTTTATTGGATTAAAATAAAATATATGTAGTATGTGTCTGATACCTGCTTTCACCAATAATAAGCTCAATTTTCAAAAATAAGTCGTAATAAATTTCCCCCAATTTTTTTATTGGGTTGAAGTGAAACTAATAAAAGAATTAAGTATTTCATTTACTTATCAATTTATGTATTACCTTAAATCATATGTATGGTGGAATCAAGGTATGACTGAAAATAACTAACATTATTCAAATTTTTAAAATAGCTGTGAGGCAGCCATTTTATTTTTATTTATTTATTTGCCTCAAGAATTTTAAACTACGTCTTTTTAATTTGATTTCCTTCTTGGAATATTTTGGGTTCAAATGATTTTAATATTGATTTACATGTATTAGGGGCTATTGTTTTAGGTGGATCTCTTTTGGCGTACGAGATTAGCTTTTAATTTTTTATGACTATAACAACTACGTTACCGCTGACGAACTATAAGTTTTCATTTTGCAAGAAATGGTGATTCTTATGGTATCAAAACATTCAAATCCAAAGAATATAAGTAAAAAGTATTTTTAAAAGTTCATTCCTCTCTTAAACTCAAACTTTCAAAGAATTTGTCTCAAAGACAACTTTTTGCTCATTTCATTTAGTTGGATTCTTATCATCTCCATTTTGAGACTAAAATCACTGTCTGCTCTTTACGATCAAGGCTTTTCGTCATTCCCCGTCTTGTCTCGGTCATTTAAAGCGCGGACTTTTCCTCTCTCTTTTTCTTTCCTTCGTAACTCATTCTCATTGTTTTGTCACCTCTTTACTATGATTTGGATAGCAATCGTGTTTATCGACAGTCGTCTCGTTTTAAAACTCTGTCTTATGAGTGTCTGACTTGTTTTTAAAACTCTCAATGATCTATCGAATTTTCTTTTTCTGGAGTTAGCAAGTGATGGGATTCGTTTCCTCGCTTCCCTCTCAAGTCTTTGCTCGTCTATTTTTTGAATGCTTTTGGGGGTTTCCCTTCATGCATCTCTTTGTTGGTTTTTTTTTTTTTTTTTTCCTTTCTGGTTTTGTAAAAGATTCCTACTCATTCCCGTACTTTTTTGCTGGTTTTTAGGTATGTAAGAACCCTTTGACTTATCTTTTTCTCATGTTTCTGTGGTTGCGGTAGCTTAGTCGTCATATTCGCGGTGTTGCGATCGGCGGTTTTCGTTGAATCGTGAGCTCGGATAGCTCGAGCAATGATGTCACTAATGATCCGCCTTGTAGCCGGAACTGATGAGCGTTAAATCAATTGAGGCTCGAAGTCATCAGGTGGAGTGGTGTGGAAGTTACGATAGTTCACGAGTCTTACCCCTTATTTATCCTAGGTTCAAAATTACGAGGTCCGTCATCAACAGCTCTTCTTTTTCTTCTCAGTGCGATGGTAATAAAACCAATCAATCAATATATCTCGTGTTTCTATTTTCTCTTCAACGGATTATAAATTTTTTTTTTTGCAGATCGGAACTCTGTGACATATATATTCAACGATTTAAAAAACTAGGAAGAAAAAAAGTATTAGTGTTTTCTTTGCTCAGGAAATATTGACATGATCTGAAAACGATTAATCTAAATCTCACAGAAGGGAACTATAGTAAAACCGCTATTTAAGAGGATTTACGAATTAACGAGGAGTCCGACTTAACCTGAACTACTGAAATAGTTATATACCACACGTATTTAATATATGGTTATCCCCTTTATAAATAATGCAATATGGCAACAGGGCTAAAGTGATATGAAGCAAGATGTGTTCTAATAAACTATTTTTAGTAGTATGAAATAAAGTTCGAATCTAAGAATCCAACATGGAGTTTTGCATATTTGAGTCGAAAGATCAAAGAGTTGCCAGGTATCATGTGACAGGTGCTGATTAGAGAAAGTACTACTTTATCACAGAAAACACATTTTTGATTTATTTCTGGCTTATAGGTTTGTTTACTGATTGTTGAATGTAGATTATATCACAACCGATATTATTTGGGACTGATTTGAATTTTTTCTTACATTAAAAAATATGTCTAATCTCCATGCTGTGAACGTATACAAAAATGAAATTCCTTTTCAACTTATGAATAGATTACAGACTAAATCTGAATGATATTTTAAAATCTCATAGCAAAATAAATAAACAAATAGTTATTATAAATTTGATGCATTAGAGTACGACGACATTTGAGGAAATGTAGATTAACCTTATGTAAGACTCCTGGCTTTTGTGATATATATCTTTTCAAATTATCAGTAGGGCTTAAATTTTTTGTGTGCCTAATATCGATAATTTAAACATTCTGTAGAACTATAAAAGTAAAATTTTTTATCGAAATTATTTTTTCGCCTCCTAGATGAATATAGATATGATTTGAGATATATATTTGCATTTATAGGTACCATTATAAAGAAGAATTTGCGCAATATGATTCCAAAATTTTTATGCCCCTATAAAGGGTTACTGACGTATATAGTGAACGAAAAGAATTTTTTTTTCATTGTAATTCCTAAATTTTAAGAATTTTTTTTATATGGAGAAAAGAAAAAATAATTAAAATTTCCAAAATTATAAGTTCTATAATTCTTTCCAAGAAAAAATGCAGCAATATCATTAAAAAAGTTGCTTCACAATATTTTTTGTATTGTTTTATCTATAAGAAGTAAAATATTTTGTATATTTATGTAATATTGTTTTTTAAAATGGTGGTTAAAGGCAAATATACACTAAATAACAAAACAACAACAAAAAAAAAAAAAACGACGCACCAAGTAGGAGTTGTTCGATGGAGATAGGAAATTGCCGGATAGGAAAATTATGCACAGAATAGAAAATGAATAAAATTTCAGAAAAATTGAATGATTTATTTCAGAATTACATAGTTGGTTCTGTAAATCTGAAGGTACTGTACTGCAAAAGGAACGGTAGCAAAACAAGTATCAGAATGTCGTCGACGTACCACTGTGCTATAAGTGTGCCTCTAATGACGACCAAAAGGGTCTGGCTATCAAGGAAAATGGCACTCCAGACCATAACTCTTGGTTCAGAGCATGTGTGGCGTGCAATAGTGAGAGCAGAATCGTCACACTGCCCTGGGCGTCTCCAGACACGTCTTCGATGATCATCAGGACACGGTTGGAAGCAGAATTGGTCGCTAAACACTAGACGTCCCCAGTCAGCATCATTCCAACCTGATCGAGTCAAGCAACACTGTAATCTGGCTCGACAGTGTGCAGGCGTATTTGTCAGGTGGCGTAGCGGTCGGTACGAGCGTAGATTTCGTTCTATCAGCCGTCTGTGAAGGATCATGGAGGACACTTGTGTGAGATTCGCGCAACGGACCGTTGATAACAATGAATCAGGCGATGTGACTGCTGATCTGACAATCACTTTGTCCTTCCGATCTGCTGTGGCCCTAGGTCGATCGCTACTATTATGACCATTAAATCTGTCATTGTCCACCCATTCTTGGCAGCATCTTCTAATCGCCGCATCGCTTCGACACATATGACAAGAGATTCTCCGATTTGCCTAACATGCCTCTTTCAATCCAATGGTACAACCTCTTTCAAACTCTGACAGTTGAGCATAATGAGCTCAAATCATGTGTCGAGGTATTTTTTCAGTCGTTGAAAGGTATCCTAAATCTCAATGCAGCAGAAAATTTGACCATCAAATTGAGAATCGCTTCTTATATACACCTGCTGAGTGCGCAGTTCAAGCCACGGTAACTCCCGCTATTAATTCATTGGACACCAAATTTTAATCATTTGCATGTTTGGTTTAAATGTCTTTTCATACGAAATCTCATTTCAATCTGGCAATAAAATGAACGAAATATCGCTGTTGGGCTCTGGAAAAACCTAGGATCTACGAAATTTTTTTAAGAAACATACTGATATGTCTCCCCCCCACCAAAAAAAAAAGAAGTGTTCAAAATTTAATATTTTATTCCCCCCTTCATGTCTTGGTGCCCTTAAAATAAAGTATAGGTTTTAATAGAAAACTTTCTCTCTTTGATTTACAGTTCTCATTTGATACTACTACTTATCAATATCGTATAAAGTATTTAAAAATAACTGTGAGCCTTTTGGAAAAAATTATGAATCTTGCAATCAGCATTTTCCACTATATCTTAAATATTCCAAAAGCTTTTGACATACTTAACATATTACCAAGACCGCCTGTTTAACTTTTCAGTCTAGGTGTTTGTGTATTGATTTCAATCTTTAAAACACATTCTATGTTAAAAGCAACAATTTTTCTTATTTCACATTAAGCTGTAAGGAAATATTGATATCTTTTGTTATGAACATTTATACTCGCATTTTCATTTTGATTCTGTCAATAACTTTCAAATGCATAAAGAGAACAAGAAGCAGATAATGTTTCCTCTATAATAATAAGATATTATTCATGGGGGATTACTTTTTCTTCTTTTTCAGCCTTTTAAGTGAAATAATAACAATTCATTAACTGATATTTTGAATAATGTAGAAATCGAACACAAATTATTAGTACCTAATGTGACACACGCACGCACGTTTATTTCGTTTCGGATATCATTGTATTTGCCGACATATTTTTAATTTTAAAAGATACTAATTCCTGCCACTAAAAATAAGAAGAATAGATGTTGTTAGAATTTTAATATTTAAAGGGATTTATTGGAAATTCAAGCACGAAGGGATATTTGTTATTTGCGAACGAAAAATATAAAACTCTGAACATCTATAATCAGATTTAACAATATTTCTCGGAGGGCTTCTTCCTAAAAGAAAAATAAAGCATGTTAAGTGTTCGTTAGTTGTTTACAAATATTACCAGAAGATATTGTAGATAACAGAAAATTTAGAAATAAATAATTCTACTTTGGTTGTTTATACGCATCTCTTATTCAAAATTGGAAAATTTTAGTTTTATAACCGATACTAAATTTGAATATAAACTACTAAATTTCAAATTTAGTTTAAGATTTTTTATTGAATCTAAGAAAAGTAATCTTCATTTTCATTTTTCACATTACTTAATTTTTATTTATTAATTATTTTTTTCACATTCTTATTACATGTGTTCTTGCAAAAATAAAATTTATTAATTTTTTATTCGTGAATTTTAATTCTGAATTTTCTAATGAGATGGTCGATTGACCGCATTTGTAAGCTCGAAGCCAGCATATTTTCCGTCCAGCTGCAAGCTAGAATCTCCATTCCGCTGGGGTGACTTTATTCAAACACGAAGGAAAACTAACCCGAGAGAGAATCCCTTTTAGATTGGTTGTTAAAAGCTTTGCAAAAGAAAACAAAAGAATGCTTTAATAATTGAGAAATCTAATCGCCACTGACCTCCAAGAGATAGAAAAAAATCTTCAGATAGTATGTTTTGCGCAACTTTCTGGGGGTGGCTTATCACCGCGTGGCGTAAAGCTCGTTGAAATTTGAGTGATGGTGGTGTTTCGAACCCTCGATCTGTCAGTCAGGAGACAATTCGTCCAGTTTTCCTTTGCAGTGCCTTAACCACTTGCCGTGCAAAGACGTGCCATGCACGTTCAGATATTTTTGTCATAGAGTCGTCAGCAACGTGCTACATTCATCAGCAGGCAATTGTCACAGAAGTAAAAATTACGGGTTGGTATGTAGTAAATAGCAAGAAATCTGTGTTTTTGGAGTTTCGATTAGATGTGGCAGAGCAAATTTTCTTAAGTATATATATTCCCGATTGTGGAACACGTTAAAAGATTTCTGTTGATGATTTAACAGATCGTTCGTTCACAGTCAAAGCATTAAGGACATTTCCCCAGGAATATTCCCCCGACAAACACCAAAAACAAAATTCACAAAGTAGGTGTAGGGTGTGTGCCAAGCAAAAAGCGCAGTGAAACTACATAGGAATGTAAGAAACGCCTTATGGCATTAAATATCACACACTTTTTTGAAGGATAACATGCTTTACAGGATTATTAATAAACAAATTTATTATTTATATTTGTGTAATATTGCCACCAATCGATGCGTCATTATATTATCTTTAAAAAACTATTAGAAATCCTAGTTCAAAAATTAGTTAGTTTAGAAGATATAAGAAGATGTTTTTTCAATTTTATAAGATATCGAACACTTAACGCCTCACCTCGAGTTGCAGTCAACTGTTTTATCACTCGCACCTATGAATTTCTTTTCACCGCAACTGGTTTTCAACCAAGCTAAAATAAATTCCGTTATGGTTAGTTTTTCGTTCATTATATTTTCTGTCGTAAATGTTGAAGAGAATCGCTGTTTCACAAAAGACCCTCCCGACAATGGAGCTAATAAATGTTAAATTTGTCGAGGCTCACTTTGGCATGGAGTGGAAGTTTGTTGTGGTATAAACTCGGGTTTCGTCCTTTTCTCTTGACCTTGATACAGAATTACAAGGACTGTCACCCGTAGCTCTTACATTCTTTCTTTTTGATTGAATGATTGTTTATTAGTATCTCATTTACAAGCTATACGAGAGCTTTTGGTGATGGACGTCGTAATTTTGAACCTCGGTCAATTGATGAGGGAGACACTTGACCTGGAGTCTCCTCTATGTTGATAAATATTCGATAAATCATTTCAATGTCAGCATGGAAAACGGCGTAAAGCTTTTTTCAATTTATTTCTTTATTTAGAAGTTTTGCAATTCGAGGGATAATTCGGAATTAAGTGTCAGATTTGTTTCAACTTTCGGTCTCAAATCTCATCTTAAATTAAGATTGTTTTAGTTAGAGCAGTATGTTTTAAAATCTCAAAGTAACAGTTTTCAAAAAAATGTATGAATATGTAAATAAATGTGATTTTTGAAAAAGTAATAATTGTTAATTATTGCGCATGAAAAATAAGACATCTCATTGAAAAAGTCCTAATGTGCCTTTTGTCGTAAAAATTAATATAAAACCGAATCCTATTTTCGGGGAAACACGGTAAATAAAAACATATCTTTGTTAAGATTTTATTCGCTTAAAAACATCTTAATTTGAATATATCACGAATAACCATCTTCTTCGCAGGTCCTCCAGATCCTGTTCAGAACTGTAGCGTGAGCAACCACACGGAAGAATCCTTGATGATTAAGTGCCAGGAGGCGTACGACGGAGGACTGCAACAGTGTTTCATTCTGGAAACCTTCGATGCCGATCACGTAGTCATGCTGAACAACATGACCAGTTCGACTCCAGTGTTCACGGTGTACGATCTGACCCCTGGAACAAGCTTTGTGATAGTGGTCTATGCCTATAACTCCAAAGGCAAAAGCGAGCCCAAAATCATTAGGACGAGCACCCTTGCAACGCCAGAGAGTCTTACGCAGAGAGGTAAGTGAGAAATGAATAAAGTACATCTGAATATCTTTTCTTATCATCATAAAAATAACATAAAATGTAATTTGCACCTCCAAGCCACGGAAAGCCCTTAGGGCTGTAATGATTCTAAATATTTTTCTTGCTAAGTGCACAAGCAGAAAGTCTTTAAATTCGGTTTAATAAGATAGATGGACCATTCTGGCGCACAGAAACAGTATGTTGAAGTGAAAATATACAAATTTGGCTGACCAGTCGTAATTTGTAAAACTTTGTCATCAAGAAAAAGTCTAAAAATTCTAAAAAAAAAGATCCTCTGATTAATGATGAACTATTTATGGAGCAACTCATGTATTATTCTACGCTGTCAATGCAAAACTGTTTATGATTGCCAAGATCGAATTAATCAATGTTATATTATTCCGTAAAAACTTCATTTACCTCATTTTCCTCATTAGTTGATCCTCATTAGTTGGACCATTCTTGACTCACAGAAACAGTATGTTGAGGTGAAAATATACAAATTTGGCTGACCAGTCGTAATTTGTAAGATTTTGTCATCAAGAAAAATTCTAAAAAAAAGATCCTCTGATTAATGATGAATCTATTTATGAGCAACACGTATATTATTCTACGCTGTCAATGTAAACTGTTGATGATTGCCAATATCGAATCAATCAATATAATATTATTCCGTAAAAACTTCATTTATCTCATTTTCTGGATTGCCAACAGGACGGGGTGAACTTTTTCGGGATATATATATATTACGTAAAAGGTCGGTTTGTCATGTTCTAGCAATATTTTCAACTTATTTTAATTTATTTCTTCACAGTTTACTTCCGTTTGGCTCTTAAACTTCTGAAGATTTGACAATCCTGACATATTCGATTTATTTATAAAATATTTAACATGCGATCCGGTATTGTAAGATTCGCTTTCATTGTCCGTGACAGAAGTATCAGAATCGGTGTTGTAAATTTTCTTCAACTCTGAACGTTCATAAAATATATCCTTGGTCTATTGAACAATTTGTCATGAAATACGCTGGTGCTTACCGTGTTAATAACTGTATTTTTACATGCATTAAGAGCGCCTTGAGTTTTAGGTCTCAAAATCTGGAAAAAAGTTTTCAATAAATATATAGTTTTATTTTAAGATACACACGCATATTTTTTTATTATTAAAGGAAACCAATTAATTAATGATCACACTGACCTAATACATCGTCTTTGAGTATCGGTCTATGGCTTGTAAATTATATAGATTTGAGTTTCAGAGAATTGAGCAATTTGTTAAGGTAACTGACACCTTAAAATTCTTCCCAAATTGTAATTTTGATTTTACTGTTAAAAACAAAGGAAGCTTCTCTGATTCCATAAATGTATTATTTATGAGAATTTGATAAATAGACAAGATCATAAAATGGAATTTTAAATTTGTAAACAAAGGTTCCTCGCCATTTAAGAAAAATATGTGTATTCGTTATTTTCTCAAAATAAGGATTTTTTGTGTGGATTGTTGTACACTTTCCTTGAAATTCGTGTTATCCATACAACAAATATTTTCCACATTATTAAAAGAAATTATTTCCTACGCAATGAACGTAATTTTTTTTCTAATAAATATTCATAAATACTAAGTATGGTACAAGGTATTTGTATTTGTGTTACATTTTATTATTTTATTTTAGGTATATTTGTATTAAAACAAAGAAAAATATGAACCATAAAATTTAAATTTTATAAAATTCTCTTAAATTTATGTTTTGAAAATATAATCGTGTTCAGTGTATCGATAGTTAAGCTTCTAAGCACTCTAAAAAGTTTTTAATTTGCAATTGTGTGTGAAGATTATTTTATGCAAGATGCACCTAAAGTCCACGACTTACAAATGCCAATATAGCTATAGATTATTATTGACTCTTACATAATTATTCAAACATAAATTTTTTATTTCTTTACATATACAAATATATTTGTGTACGCATAGATATATAGATTTTAGCTAAAGAAACCGAAGATTACTTATTTGAGATAACATATAAGAAGCTCATTTAATTTCTTGTTAAAAACATCTTAGTTATGTAATAATATCCACGTATAAGAACTCCCCCTCCCCTTTTCCCGTATTTCAAGTACCCAATGTTTTGGCAAAAAAAAAAAAAAAAAAAAAAAAAAATGGCGTTAAAATATGGTGCACTGAAATTTTTTCAATCGTTTAATAATTTCTTAAAATCGCGTGAAATCAAAACGGTGATTAAATAAAAGCAAAACAAATCAAAATGTGCTTAAAACCGTATTAAGGAATCTGATTAAATTTAATAAAGTGAGTCTGAAAAAGAGGGGGGTGGGGTCTCCAATTCCTTTGAAAGTATTTTTTAGAAAACCGATTCGAGTCATAAAATAAATTTGCTTTAAGTCTTAAGTTATTTTATCTGAAAAAGCACTTGAGGAACTTTCAAATTACTTAAAGTCTGAAAAATACTTAAACAGTGCCGTTCTTGAGAAATTAAGTAAATTTTCACTCATAAGCTGCTGATTAATACTTGCTAAAGAATCCCTTTTTTTGACGTTCTATTTCACTCTACTTCAAAGAGAATGTAAAAGGCAATATCCGAGCGAAAATCAGTTTCCTTTCATTCACTAATACTGTTGTTAAATTCTAAAAATCTTTAGAAATTTGGCATTAAAATTACTCATAAAATCAAAACATGCAACCAATTTTAGAACCAAAACGATATCAACTTTTAACAACAAAAAGTAAGAAACAAACGATTATGAGCTAAAAATCAAATTATTAATTTAAGTATTAAAACTAAAGCAAACGATATATTATTATAGTAGACAAAACTATTTATTCTGTTCATGTGTTAAAATTAGAACAAACGATAAAATGTTAAATTTAATATCTCTTAAATGTTACTAATGTTATGTAAAATGAAAATATACTAAAAATTCAATTGTAATAAAAGTTTTATGCAAAAATTTACAAAGAACAGATTGAGCCACCCAAGGTGCGCTTTTTTAATAATTATTATTAAATTACTCAACTAAATACAAAAGAATTGAAGTAAACAGTGAAATATCAAGAAATGAATAATAGTAAACTTTTGGGATATTAAAATTAAGAGAAATGAAAAATTATTCAATTGAATATATTTAAGTGAAATGTAATTAAAATTAAAGCAAAAATAAAAATTGGGAAAGCTATCTGGTACGACAAATGTGATTCAACTAAAACAATAGACCTTTGGTTGGCTAATATTTATATATTAACATATCTTTTTGCAATGCGTATGAGAATGCAATTAATGACATGCGGTGAATTTTTAAGACCTTTCAAATTCACCAAAATGTGTACTTATTGATATTGAAAGAGGAATTTCCAAATAAATATAAGCTGAGCGAATTTTGAAACAAATAATAATTAAAAACACACACACAAATTTGTAAGTGGCTCTTTAATTTCATTTTAATATGTGAGAAAGTTTTTTTTTTTTTCAAAAAAGTTGAATTTTTCCAGATGAATATTAATTAGCGTAAAGTATGCGTATTTCCAAGCCCCAGGCTTCTAGAAACAATTATTATGAAGAAAAGAAAGTATCTTCTTCAAATTCCTAATATGTTCTTATTTTCATAAGCCAAGTATTCCAAAGTACAAAAATAATATATCCAATGTTAAAAAACAAAAACAAAAAACAAAAAAGAATAAAAACAGTTGGCATTGTCATTAAAAATTAATTATTAAATTAAATATTAAATAAGAGCAAACAATAAATTACTCATTTAGAACAATAATATTTTGTCTAATTAAAATAAAAACTGACGACAAAAAAAAATTAATAGTTATCTGCATTGTAAATGCATCTTAAGCAAATTTAACGTGATTATTGTAATCAAAATGGATTCAAAGGCCAATCTTTTAAACATAACAACAAGTATCCTTTATTTCATGCCCATGCAATTTTTGATGCCATTTTCTCAAAACAATAACTTGTTATCATATGTGAAAATAAATCTCTAAGTATTAATTTATTCTTAACTAATGCGGATTAGAATACAATTAATCATATATTATGCAGTTTTAAGTCATTTCCAGTTCATCAAAATGTCTACATAATGATACTTAATGACGAATTACCGAATAAAAGTTAAATGCTCAAATTCAAAAAGAAAAATCCGTATAAAAAATACTCAGTTGGGACTCAACAAAAACTTTGCGAAGGATAGCAGTTTTATTGAAAGAAGATACATTGAAGTTTCTTTGAAAGAAAGTATCAAATGTAAGATTAAATTCTATTGTGGATTGTTCTGTGTAACAATAAGATGTGCTTCAATTATTTAAATTGAATCTTTGAGTCTTGACGTCACATGACTTAGAACATCTTAGAATTGAGAAACTACTCAAAAATTTTTCTATGCCCAAAAGGTTCTTTGATTTTCATCTCAGGTTTAAATTCAATGTCTTTAATAATGATGTCAACTAACATTAGCTGTTCACTTTATAAAAAAAAAAATTTAACCATGTTTCAAAATATGTACAAAGGGAACTAGAACTATGTTTCTTTAAGGGAAAAAAAAACATTAGCTGCTCACAAAATTTTATATAATTATAATTTATTCTTAAATTATATAAATACGGATTATATATATAATTTTTAATGGCATTTTTCTTTGTTCTTATGCAAAACAATTATAAAAATTAAATTGGCTGTGATAATATTTTTAAGATTTTATTCGGATTACAATAAACTTTCACCTTTAGTAGAGAATTCATTCGATGATAAAAGTTTCAAGTTCTTATAATGAGAAGTCATCATTTTCCAAATCTATATTACTGGATGAATATGAATATAAATTAGTGTAAAGTAAGCGTACTGCCAAGCCACAGGCTCAACAGAAACTATTGCTATCTAGAAAATATAGTACCTTCTTCAAATATACAAAAATTTTGCCAATCTTAACAAATTGATTGAAAACAGACAATTAATTATCAAATTAAATATTGAATTAAAAGCAAATAATAAATTATTAAAGTAAAGAATAATATTTCGTTCGGATATTAAAATAAAAGCAGACGATAAAATATTAATTAAATATGTTTTAGCATTGTAAATATACCTTAAGCTAATTAAATGTGATTATTTTAATCATAATTTATTACAGTGGTAATCTTTTGGACCTAACACCCTGTATCCTTTATTTTATATCCCCGAATTTTTGTTGACATCATTTTTCTCAAAACAACATGTTAGCACGTTAATAAGAAGCAAAATAAATACTCTGAATTACAAAGGGATTAAAAATTATCTTCTATCAGAATTAATACTAATACAAAACCTGTTCTCTGATTTAAGATATGTATTTAAAACTAATAATTTTGAGATTTACAAATTTACGAGTAATTAACTAGGCCAAAAGAAATGATTGTATAGGGGGTGAAGAGGATCCAGTCATTGAAGTGAATAGAGAATTAAGAGCAATGATTCGAATGAAAGGACTATCATTTGGTACACAATATTAGCTTATTTAAACAAAAGTTTAACAATTACATACTTGTATATACATAGAGGAAAATGACAATAGTGTACTAATTGTTGTAGCAATTCGAGTATATAAATCTTAGATAAAATTAATGTTAAATGTCTGTATGACTCACGAGTATAACATATATGTGTGAATGTGTCCATATGAGCGTGCGTGGAAACATGAAATGTGCCAACTTCTTGGCAAAATTCTTTTTTATGTGTTTCACCAGGAGGAATAGAGGGCAACCACAAATAGGTAGAAAGCGTCCTTACCTCCTGAAAAGGCGATTGATATTTCTGAAGATAAAGCGTTAAAAGACACTCAACGAGTCTCTCATGTGTAGAATCAAAGTACCGAAGATGGACTATCCCAAATTAAATACCATTTGATTCATAATGCGGGGGAACTACGTATCAATAATAAATCATTGATTACTGATTGTCGGACATTCAATTAAAAGACACGTTGAAAGTTAAATGAACTTTTAATGCACTTCCACACATTTTCTAATTTACCATGTGTCGAATAAGAGCCTATAAACTTCATTCTGATGAAAGCAAAGTTGAGATTAAGTCAAATTGAAGAAAGATAAAGTAATAACTCAAATCAAACCTCACAAGTTTTAGATTTTATTAAAAAAAAGTTCATATTAATAAGACTTAAATGTTACATCCAGTAAGATTTCTCTTTTGAACTAGGTATAAGAGAACTCGAGTAACAAATGTGTAAAATAATTTTACTGAATTTAACAGCTTACAAAGAAAATCTGTTTTGTACAAGATGTTCCCATTAACTCTTTAATTACATTTTATCCTAATAAGTTAGAAATAATACTATTTTTTGCGCTAAGCTAAAGGAAGAACTTTCAAATGACATTTTTTAAAAATATTAAAGCTCATTTACTTGGCTATTAATCTTGAAAATAATATTTTTATTATTATGGAAATGTTAATTAAAAAAGTAATATGAATCTCTTTTTAATAAAAGAGAAAAAATCGGAATGACTTAAAATATAGAAATATATTTCCTATCATTAAATATAAGTATACGGAATTCAATTATTTGAGAAATCATAATTCGTCATCAAAATAGTAAATTTTGAAAATTTGAATTGGAAAATTACACAAAATGAACATTCACTGCTTAACCAAATTTTAAAAAGAGAGGGAAAAAGCATTATTTAGTATAATTGTCACTAAACTACGGCAAAACCTTTGAAGGGATATTTTGGAAAATGACTTTAAGCAGCAAAATAAGATATGTTACTAAAAGTTAATTTTTTAAACTAACGAAAATTCAAATTAAAAACCAGAAAAATTCCTAATTAAGGTGCCACATTGATATATCATATATTTTTATCTATGAATTTATTTTCTTTTTTTTTTTTATTTTGAATCATATTTTAAAATAGTGTAACTTATTACCTAAAACTTAAATGCTCCATTTCCTTTTAAAAGCATCTGTTCTGCTGCATTTGAACAACTAAGCTATACAAAAATATTAACTCTGTAACTTTTAAGTCCTTGAAAACATTTGGAAACAAAATTTCCATGGAACTTTTTAATGCAACATTCAAAAACTTTTAAGTTACAAAAGACTTAATTACCTAATTATCCTCTAATTAGCCGCTGTTATTTGAAACTAATGGGTACTTAACTGATTTCCGAGCAATTACCTTACGAATTCAAAATAAAAAGAATTATTCCTAGAAACTCTACAAGATGTAAATGATTAGTTAATACCATCTAAAGCAAAATGGTGCAAATAGTTTCGGAAAATACAAATAAGTTTAAAATAATTTAAACAAATAAATTACATTCAGAGCTAATGTGGTTGATATATACATATATAAACTCCAACAGCCTAAAATTTGCAAGTCTACATAACTCGCAGTTTCCACTAGACTTCCTTTTTTATGAAATTCAGATTAATATTTTTCAGATGATGGCAGAACTTTCAGTTGTTGTCATGCATTAATACCTTTTCTCATTCCATTTTATATGTAATAGGATAAACATGCATTGAAGTTTCACTTTGCAATTGCAAACTTATATTACGAATGAAATTAGAAACCATTTCTTCGAATATTTCGAATCCATAGTTATTTTGATTAAAATTTAAAGCACAAGTTATTTAAATCATTATCTGTCAAATAATAAAATATTAGTTTCCATAATGAGAAAAATATTTTTAAGAAATTAATTAACTGTATTTATTAAGTTAATTTATCTAGTATTGTCATAAAATTTTATTTCCCCTTGAATTAGTAACAGTGACAAAATGGTGATCCAGTTGAGATAAGAATTGCATAATTTAGTAGTGGTGTGCCATTTTCCTGACGATTGTAAGTATTTATTATGTACATAATTAAGTACAATAAAGATATTTAAATGTTTCAAATGCAAATTACAATTGTGATACCTAAGAAATACAATGTTATATTTTTAATAAGAATTCACATCTTTCATGGAATAAACCAAAATATCTACAAATTAGTTAAATTTACAATTTAATTTTGTAGTGGAAATGTAAGGCTCTCGTCTACCAGCCATTATGAATTCGTGAACCTAATGTTAATCCTATGGAATTTCGCTTACCTTTCTCAAACCATTATTATTTAATCTAATTGAATGCAATAAAGTGCATTTGAAAATTATTAATATTTTAATTGAATTAAATTTGTTCTATGATTTTTAAAAATATTTTTTGTACCGGAAAACTCACAAATGTATCATTAAAAAAGGGTTAAGAATATTTTTAAAATTTGGAGGGGAAAAAGTAATTCCACAGAAGCCTTCATTATTGTTTGCTCTTTCGTATGAACTGTATTGCATTCAAATATATAGAATAGTAAAGATTTGAGAACGAATGCCGAAATGCTATAGAATTAACATATCGACCACAATATCATAATGGTCTGTAGACGGGAGCTTTAAGTAAAGCCATACATGTTCAGTAAATTCTCCTAAAATTATAATTAAACAATACAAAGCATCTAATAAAATAATAACTTAGCTCCGCTTAACTTTTAATAAAAAAAAACACGTTTACAGCAAGATTGAAGTAAATAGTAATATTGACTTAGAGATGCCCGTTATAAAATAGAATTCTCCAGAACGAATAGTTGACGATTTGCAAAGGCGACTTGATAGGAATGAACAAAATGGGGTTCATCCAGTACCAACCTAAGACTATTACTACTGAGATTTCCGAATGGGGGTTGTTTATTAAGATCCCCCGTTCCGAGTGAAAAGGGGATGAGAAAGTAATATGCCTTCCTGCCGGGGGGTTATGTTGCAGGGTTCTCGTATTGGTAGATTTGGCGTGCAAAGTAAACTAATGCGGTTCACAGTTTTTCACCCGATTTCGAAAAATCAAATTGCGTTTAAGAAGTATTGTAAAATGTGCGTCTATTGAGCAGAAAATGCTTGCGGGGGGTGGGGGGTGGCATGTGCTGGAAAATACTGAAAAATTGTGAAAAAGGAAAAGAGCTCGAAAAATACAAAAATAAATTAGAAAAAGCGTTTGTGACGATAATATGTTTACGACTTCTTCCATGCATCAGCGAAGTTCCATAAATGTTCCATGTTTTGAGCGATGTGACCGATAATGCTCATTTGTAAAGCAGACAAACAAACTGACGAGCATTCGAGTTTATAAATAAGATAATATACACAAATTAATTTTTTTAAAAATTGTGTTTAATGTAATATAACTGAATTTTAAAAGAAGTATATACCAGCTTAAAGTCAGTTGAAAGAAAAATAATTTTCGTATATGCTTCATTATTGTTTTATTTGAAACACAAAATACGGCTCTATTGCCTCCTTTGGTAAGGAGACACAGTACTTCAAAATGACAAAATTATCGAAAAAAATTTCTCTTTATTTTATTTGGACGACTTTTTTAAATTCATGTACACTATTTTATTGATCTAGTTATAATATTTAACAAGTTATTTAAATTTACATTAACAGTGTGCTAATTCATTTAATTCAACATTTTAAATTCATTTTCTCATTTTTTCATTCACTTAAAAAGCTAACGCTTTTGTTTTGTTTTGTAATTAATATAAGGGCTTGAAATTTAGTCTGGTTATTTTGTATAACTTCATTCATTGTTTTGTGCCCAGAATAAAGATTTAGATACATAATTAATTTTTTTAAAAATACAAAATAAAATGTAGGTGCTCTTTTACAGTTTTTCATAATGCTTGATGCAGCCGCGGTACCCTAGGGGTCATGGTCATGGATTCATGGCCAGCGGTTTTCATCGAGTCATGAGTTCGAGCCTTAATACCAATACAGGCCAACCATGTTGCTGAGGCTGAGACACGTTAAATCTGCCAAAGTCCAAAATCCTCCCGTGGTCGTGGTGTGGAAGTGAAAGTGAAAGTTATTGGCGTTAAAGTCAGGGAGGATCATATTGAGACTGTAGTCTAGGCATGCGAAACAAATTGAAATAGAGACAAAAATTGGTTTACAAGAAGGAGAGTCGAAAATAGAGAAGGTTCGCCAGGGTATTCGCTGGTGCTTCAACTGCGTTTACCAAATACAGTAAACATATGAGGAAGAAAAATATCACTTGGGTTCCTCGGGGTCATGACGCCCGTACTTACCAAAAGGAGGGAAGTCCCTGAGGAACCCTGATATAATCCTCAGGGGCACGGTGTCTAGCTATACCCCCAGACGCTGGGTACCCATATTAGTCGCCTCTTACGACATGCATGAGCTACAGGAAGATTTTTCTGTCATACCCGGTCACCACACGGGTCACAGTGGGGGAGTGAGAGGGTGATGCCAGCTCAGTTATCGTCCTCGTCATTTGACCGAGGTTCAAAATTAAGAGGTCCATCGCCAATGTGTTGCATCCAGTGTGATGTTAATAAAACCAAACCAAATCATAATGTCTCATAGAAAAAAAATTGTAAGACTATTGATAACATTATTACAACCAAAGAGAGAAATACTACTAAGAAATTAAAAAATAATATTAATAAACATTTCCAGAAGTAATAAGAATTTTAATTTATAGAAATGTTTTGTAAAAATTAAAATTTTTAAAGTGTAAAAATGAAGTTTTTTCTTAAATGCGCGGGAGTTCAAACATGGTGAGTAAAAAAATTTTCTCATAAAAATTTAATTTAAAAAAAAATTGCTCACAAGGTATTATGCCCCTTTAAATCAAGATATTTTATAAAACAAAAATAATAATTTTCCAAACTATATACTGTGAAATAGTCTTACATTGAGTAAAAACATAACTCCTTCATAAACTACACCTATTCTATGCAACCTTTTACAAAAAGTTGAAAATTACATCTAAAATTCCTCTTAAAGAATCAAGTGTAGGAGACCTTATACCTTTACTAGAATTTACATCCAATCAGCACTTGTTTTTTTTCTCCTATGAAACACAAACGTTATCCAATTCAAATCCGAGCAGAACCGCATGCTTTGCCAAAAAAGGCATAATGATTCGTACTTAAGGGGGAGAAAAAAGCACCAACCATTCCCACAAAAAATATATTCAATGACAGCCATTATCCTCCCAGTTCCCTTTTTCATTCCATAGATGCCTGCAGACGATATTTCCAACTTCCAACATCTCCCATCCGGGTCCTATAAATCATCGCAATAACGGGCCATAGTTAAAGAGAGTGAATATGCTTTTATTGAGGAGTTCCAACTTGGATGGGGAAGTTCTTTAGAGCTCTCATATAAAGCCATGCCAGCAACTCGGCAGCAGCGCCCTCTAGAAGTAAGAACCGGAGATCATTGATGTCAAAGTATCACTGAATTATAGACAGCATTATAAGAGTAGCTAATAGCAATGCCTCGACCACCATTACAGATAATGTGACAGTATTAAAGGTTTACGGCTACTAATGAATACCCGAAAGGGACTGCAGGGAATGAGATGAGGTGCTTGTGAAATTTCGAGCAGGGGTTTTAGTTGAAAGAAATTGGTGGTTCTTGCTTCGTTCCTCAACCCCATAAAATGTTTTTGAGTTTCGGTATATTAATATTAATACTGCAACGGCGAATTTTAAATTGGATCTTCTTTTTCAGTGATGAAAGAGCGCGAGGAATAAAATATTTTAGATTCGAACACGATTTTTTTCTTCTCCTTTGCTTTCTTAATAACTTTCACAATTTCCAATTGCTTATGCTCGTATTTCGCTATCTATTTGAAGGATTTGGTGAAAAAATTGAAACTTAGCTTTAAGTTTATGAAACAAAATTTAACTAACGCGATTTTCATTTATAAATAATTGAAAAGAATTTCCAGTATTTTAATACTTTATTTTAGAGTAAAATATATTAAATAACTGTTTATGAGACTATGAAATAGTAGTACTAATTGCTATAATGAATGCAGAAGATTACAAATCTTGAATATTTTTGTTTCTGTTGCGAATTAATTTGTAAGGAAAATTATTTTTTTGCAATTGGGTCTTAAGGATAAATTTACATTCAAGCATCTTTAAATATTTTTCTTCGTCTGTTAAATATTACAAAGTAAACATGCATGGTATCATTTAATTACATTTTCATACTTTTCGTATTCCTGGGAGTTACACTTTGTTATGGTAATTCCCAAGAACATAATAAGTAGTAAAATGAAATCTTTAATAACTTTCTCAGAATAAAATCTCACAAAATTTTGTTGGATCGGATTTTGGCTATGAAAAGATCGTTTGCTTAGACACTACAACAAGGTAAAATAGTATGTTGTCAATGTCTGAAAGAATTTTTGAGATAAGAGCAGCAATTCCAGAAGCATTAATTGGTATTAAAGAAAAACAAATTTTGTCTAATTAGAATTCGGAACTCTAATTGCAATTGTACCAGCCAGTAAAAATTGGTCTAGAAAAACTATGCACTCAAAACACAGCTTTGCTAATTGATAAAGAAGTATTCGCTTTCATTATTCGAGAGTTGAACTAACAAATTCAGAATCTGCTAAGAATATGAATTGTTCTCTAGTCGATACAATTTATGCGAGATGCAACGTTATTTTAGTTGGAGTTATGCAATATCTAAGCTTTGGGAAAAAATATTATTATGCAGCTCTTTCAGTTAATCTTTTAGGTTTTCGAAATCAAACCTCTGATTCAACACGGTGAAATAAATATGGCAAGGCATTTCATTGCGAGAAAGCGTATCGCTGCCCAACTCTTCGCACTAGAAGAGATAATGGAAACTCAGAAAGAGAAATCTTGAGCATTGGATGAAAAATTAGAAAAGACGACCTACTCAATCACAAATATTCCAGTTGTTCAATTAACAAGTGTTATAGCTTTAGCAAGATGGTGAAGCTAAAGCTACAGCTATGTGACTGAACACAGTAAATGGACCATAAAATATTATACAGTCAGAAAAAAAAATTCCTACAACATCAACCGAAGTTGAGTGGGCATTTTCTGTTGCTGGGTTATTCATAACATAGCAATGGGCTTGACTGAGTCACAATAGTATAAATTATTTTATGCTTTCTTAAATCATGTTTTAAAAATCAATAATTAATATATTTTATTTGTATCCTGAAGCTCAATATATAAAGGGTTTTAAATCTGAATTTATAAATATTATTATTTCGTGTAATTATTTTTGATGTTAATTAAAAATAAGTAATTTTTAGAATTTTTTTAAAATTTTCGGAATCTCAGAAAGGACTGTTACGTTTCCGGGACACCTCGAAAATTCCAGGGCGGGAAATCAGTAACCTTATTTAATATGGTAGTTGTGATCAATGGTAACTAAAACGCGGATTAAAAGAACTACGAGTTGCAGTATTAACATAAATTGAGCGAACAATAAAAGAAAATCAAATGAACATTTAACAAAAGGATGGAGTTGATCCATATATTCCTCAGTCGTATAAACCTTAAGTTTCACGTCTACGCTCTCTCACGATTATTTTTAATTATTACGGAACTATTATATGTGGAAAAATCTTTATAGCTATTAAATTCTTTCCAATACCAAGTGGTTCAACGTATAGCTCATTTCAATGATTTTGAGATCCTTAAAATAATCTCGGACAAAAAAAAAAATTAAAACTGGAACATTTAACTTTCTGAGAAATGTGATTCAAATATAATAAATAAAAAGAAAAAAAAAGTATTTTAATATTTGCAAGTAACAAGAAGTCGAAAAAATATTAATCTGAATTTCATAAGAAGGAAATTAAGAATTATGATGCTACACTATTCAAGAGTTATATCACAAATAATTGCTTATCAATACAACCATAGTAAAACCGTGTGAAAAACAAATTCACGTTTAATGGGCGTCCAACTGTAGTACGTGCAGATTTTGACACAAGTTTTCAAAAACACATTTTGAAAATAATAAAGCATTTATATGCAGTTTAAAATGATATAATATTAGTAATAACTTACTTTCATGTGTCATTACGAAATCACATAACCGATTAAAAAATAGTGCTATCATTTTCTACTTCAATTTTGAAATTCATTGAATTAGCTCTGCAACGATCCTTATAATAAACTTAAATTTTGAGACTCAATTTGGTGAGTTATTGATAATCAACGATACATAAATGTTAATAGGATGTAGTTTTCGCCTAATAAAATAAAGGTTATATTCTCATTAGAATCAATTCTACCAAAAATTATTTCTTCAATCTGAGATAATTAATATTTCATGAATACCCTGCATTACATAACATTTTCAGCTCTTTCCAATCCAACGTTTTTAAGTTATGCAAAATAATTGTTAGTTAAAAATTTAAAGTTCATTAAAATAGATCCAGAGAATTGATGCTTAAATCTATTCAACTAACTGGGTAATATCAAAAATGAAAAATTTAGAAAAATATCAAAGGAATTTCGGACAAAAATGGCTCAAACAAAAACATTAATTTGCTAAAATAAAGAAAAAAATAACTTTTCTGATCAAATAAGTAACATTTATATATATATATAAGACAAAATATATGATAATAAAATGATTTGGGAAAACAAATGTTAACACGTTCCATCATGTCAATTAGCTGCAAGATATCAAAATTATACGCATCATATCAAAATTAAATCAAACTTCCATCTTCTTCAAGATATCGAAATCCATTATAATATCTAAATTTTATAGAAATAAGAGGGGATTTGCCATTTACTTTAACGCATAAAGTACTTCAGAAATTACTTTAGTAATTAAATTGTTGAAATAAATTGAAGTTAATAAGGAACTGTAACAAGTTAAAGTAGTTAACTAATAGTTGTGCAATAGTTTTAATTAAATTTCATATTTTCAGTTGAGTACCATTTCGCTAAACATGAAAATTACGAGACAATGTAAAAAGCTTGTTGAAGCAAAAATGGCAATATCATCCCCTTAAACTACTGAAAAACTTTTTGAACTAAAGTTAGTAATTAAGAGGTTCATCTACCAGACATGAAACAACCTCACGAAGAGTTTGATGCATTAGCTTTTACTATCCAAGAAGAAATCAATTAGCCAAGTTCTCATTTCAACTTACAGTGAATGTTGTTTATTTTCTAGCATTTAGTCTGGGTCAAATCGATACAAAAATCATCCAACTATCCTAGAAGTTAAGCTTCAAGAACAAAAAATTTAATTGCCTTAGTATTTCGAAATCAAATTCAGTCTTACTCAAAGAAGTAAACAAACCCAAACAAAAAAAAAATTAAGTGTTTTAATGACCTCTACACTTTTATTCTTTTTATCTAGTATAATGGTCCCAAGTAATGTAAGGGAGCTTTCTAGATAGTCAATTAAAAAGACCACGGTTAAAGTTTAAAATTAAGGTTCCTAATTACAAAAACGTTTCTGAAAAATAACACGATTAAGCAATACAAATCGCTTTTCACACGGAGTAATATTTAAATATTGCATTTTATGCTTCCGAGTTAATAAGAACACTTTTCATTTGAAAACCACTACATCTTATTTCTTTTTCGTTATTTCTTGCACTTGATCCCAGTTCTGCATCGATTAGGGTGTTGGGAAAGTCCATGGTTTTAATTTTCTAGCAACTCGGTAATTAATGCTAAGGGACTTCAAATTAATGGTTGTTACACCTTTTTATAGAAAATATTTTTGTTTATTTTTGTTCTAAAGGCTTTTGGCTGTTAAAAGTAAACATTTGCTGTGAAAGGAGGAAGTAAAAAAAAAAAACCTCTAATTGTATTGTTTATTTAGTTTTCTGTTCATTTATGGCTTGGTAATGTAAGCTAATGATTTTTTTCTCTCCTTTTTTAATTTTTTCCCCTTCTTTTTTGGCAACGGAATCAATTTGCGACTATCGAACGAATTTAACTGAAACCGTAACTCACTTATAGAGGGTGAAAAAATTCCCAAGGGATCGGTTTTATCTTCGAAGACTTCCAAAAAGAAACAGTAATAAATGAACTCCAATTTGCATAGGAGCAGTTAGGTTCTTTTTTAGCAGTTTTTATTTCTTCTTTTATGTACCATAGTGACAGATAATTTATTTGAAAGACGCACAATAACTGCTGATGTATGTTACGTTTTAATGTCTCGGCTTTCTAAAGATTTTCGAAAAGGAAAAGCTGAAATATGGCATTTATAATAGATATTGCATGTAATAAATAATGAAAGGATATGTATAGGTTGATCCCCATTTTATTTCTGAATTGGCTTTCTATAACCTTAGAAAATGAGTGGAAGAAAAAATACTGTGTACAATGTTAAAAAGTGTATATATATATATATATGTAAAATCCTAACTACAGAAATGGGGTATATGGCTCGATTTAAAGATGTCTAGGGGGTTTCTGGATTCAATAACAAAGCGGATTCTTAGAAGATGGCATTTAATTAAACCATATATTATTGTACAGTATTTACTAAGTTAAAATAGAACTATTGATTATACATATTAAAGAGCTATCAGATCGCAAGTCTTTTTCTGTAGGTTGCACTCTTCCATCTAGCTTGCGCTTGCCGTGCTTGCGCTTTTAACCAAAAGGACAAGTGGCGCCATCTAGTGTTGGAATGTCTCTCAAAATGTAAAAATCCTACACACATATATATAAGCGTAATTATTTCACTTTTTTTTAATCTATCCATTGTTTTTTGGTTTATCTTTATTTCCTGATAAAATTCTTTCTCTAAAGCTTTTTAATTTTTGTTATCACACGCCTTTGAAATCTGCTCAGAACAGCGTTTCCCACGCTCATAGCTACTAAAGATATCTTACTTTAAATTCCAACACTATCCCGAAATAACTCCCTCCCCTGCTGTGAAATATTAGTAAATTCGTAACTCAATTATTTGAAGTTTTCTTTTCGAGTCACGACTGAAGTATAACATATTACAAAATTTCAATATTTAAAAAAGTTCAGTAGTATATATATATATATATATATATATATATATATATAATGGGCGTTCCATAAAAACTCTGAGAGTAAAATAACAAAAAACAAGAAATATATTTCCTGCAAAAAAATAAGTCATTCTTTTTCAAAATTCTCCCTCCTCAGATGTTATGCAACCCACTTTTCAAAACGAGTATAGAAGCTTTTATTCTGGAAGCTGACTAAAACCCTACCCTGCTGAAATAACGTCTAAATCTGTACCAATCTGTAAATTTTCAGCTACGGAGCTTCTTCTTCAACATCGGAGACTGCCAGACATCGCATGGTGCGTGATCTGGACTCTAAGAGGATGTGACATGATTTTAATATTGCATTTACAAAGATTTTGTTGATCAGAAGTAATGACATGCGGATGGGTATTATCGTCCGATTCCTTACAAGTTCATGAAGCTTTCTCGTTGTGTAATGCTACAAAATTTTTAAAACTGAAACATAGTATTCCCCATTAACAGCAGTTTTTTGAAACATAGCACACTGATAGATTCTTACATTTATGATCAAAGAAAATAATCATCATGAGATTTCCAGCTGAATTGGTTATTCAGATTTTTTTGGTGGGGGGGAGAGGGGAGGGAGAATCAGGATATTTTTATACACTTGTTGCGGGCTTGGTAATAGGATCAAAATGATGCACTGAAGCTTCATCGCCTGTTATTACTGTTTCGGCCGCGAGTGGCTTTCCGACCCCAAGGAGGGGGAGAGAGTTGATGACCTTGATGCGGCAGCGTTGTTTCGAGCCCTGGACCAAGGGGTCCTAAGTTAACGATCCTACCTATCAGGCCGAAAAGATATCTCATCGGGCTGGTTGAGTAAGGTCTTTTAATTTCTGACATTGTTGTTGACGAGAACCGCTGAATTACTCCCCCTCCAGTATCATCGTGATTATACGAAGAGATTGTACAGAAGGTTGCATTTTGCTTGTGATTGCTTGGTTTGTGCAGAAGGCTGCTTTCTTTTTGATTTTCTCAGCCATTGCTGCAATTGATATACATCCTCTCCTTGTTGAGTTGAGTTTGCTTGGGACAGTTTCCATTTTGAGTCATCGGCTGTCTCGTGTTGAGTGGCGGGTCTCGTCGACACGTGCGCCAGAGCCGGAATATCACTAGTCGTGATTTTGAGTGCGTTTGTCTTAGTTAGACGTACAGAGGCAAGTGTTTTTGTGTCGGGGGCATATGCAATCAGTGCACAATGCATTTTTTTTTTATCTCTGAATAACTCATCTCCATTTCTGTAAGGCAAATAAGAACAGTTCTTTAAACAAGTAAGAAACTAGGTAAATAAAATCGTCTGCTTCGTTTAGAATGTTTCTAAAAGGTTAATTAAAATTTTGCAAAAAAAATTGCCTGCACTTTTATTTTTTAGTTCCAAGGTGTTGCCATTGCTTAAGAAAATAACTCTCAGCTTTTATGGAATGCCTTTTGTATACATACATACATACATACATACATATATATATATATATAACCAATGATTATATCTGTTGTTTCTTCTTCATTTCGGACTTCAAGTACAATAGAAGAGGAAATGATGAAATATCATGCTTATAATAATATAATTATAAACAATATCAAGGAATATCTAGGTTGATGTAATATGTCTCTGAAGTTCAATAGGGTTTCACGGCCATAAGACTTAAAACATTAATGCACTATTAATTTATAAAATATTTGGCGACATATAATGTTTGAGGAAACTCAAAATTTTAAAAATATAATGTTCGTTCTAACGAAATGTATTAAATATTTTAAAACACAATTTTAGAAAAAAAATGTGATTGCATAAAAATTGATTATTTTATTTAAGCTAACCGCACCCAATTCGTGTTAATTCATAAAAATCTGCTACAAAATTGGAAGTATAAGAACATGACGGAAAAATTGCTGATATTTGAAAATTTATTGATCCCAAAAGACTAGCCTGCCTAGAATTTCAAGTCGAATTCTTCCGAATATAACACATCAATTTAATATTTTTCCCTATCGTTTCCTCGGATGAAATCCATAAATTTCAGAGAAAAAAAAACTCAGAAGTGCAATCAAATTCATATTGGAGAGTAAAATATGGGATAATAAATATGCCATATATAGTTATAAATTACATGATTACGATGTTCAGAATTTCTCAAGTTTCTATGAGAAGAAAACGTGTTAAGATATACATAAATTATACACATATATGGATTTATCGTATTTCTATTTCTTGCTTTCATTTGTATTCAACTCAACATCCAAAAACATATAAAAATGATAAATTTCCCATGATATTTTTTTGGATTAAATTAAACAAACTCGTGAAAATTAATCACTTTTTGGAATTTTGGTCGACGTATCATTTTAATTATTCATTACAAAGATATTAAGAAATGTGTGAAAATTGGGTTAAATTTACGAAATAAAAAATTTCATACATAAAACTACTATATTTATTTTGAATCCTTAAAACCATTTCTTCGCATTCGGCTTTCTTCGCGTGTTTCGTGACTATTTGCAACTTCCATAAGATTCCATTATTTTACATTTATTTGGTATATTTTGTTTTTGTTATTTTATTTCTTTCCATAGAAAATATTTGCATAACATAGCAGCTGCGGCGAAAAGCACTTGTTCAGGACATCAATATGGTATTTTTCAATCGGAAAAAATTGTAGTACGTAGTTAAATGATGTAAAAAAAAAAAGGAAAATGAAAGTAATTGTATGGAAGATGAAATATACTATTTTTAATTTACACAATTTATATATATATCACATCAATCAATAACTCCCGAGACTAAGCAGAGATGGGCTCGTAGTAAACCAGTAACCAGGTCTTTCTAGAGTACTAACCTTTGCTTTGAAACTTGATGTCAATTTTAAGTCGATCGGACCAGAAACAGCTGAGTTATCGAGGTTGGAATAAAAGTCGTTTTGTAGTTTGTTTAAAATGGAAAAACCGAGTTTCGTGTTCTGATAAGACATTGTTTTAATGGTAAAACACCGAGCAAGCAAAACAATGGATTGAAAATGTTACCCGGACTCTTGTCAAAGCAACGATTTGTCGGTGGTTTGCCAGTTCGCTTGATAGTCGTACCGACACAAATGACATGAACGCTCAGGGTAGACCTGTGGAAGCCGTTACACCGGAAAATGTGAAGTGACAAAATTATAATGAAGATCGTAAAGTGAAGCTCCGTGAGATTGCTGAGATGACACAGATATCATATGGAAGTGTATTTACTGAAAAAGGTTTTGATGCAGAGTGAAAAGGTTTTCAAGTGGGTGCCGCGATTGCTTTCGATGGAAAAACAGCAACGAGTCGATGATTCAGAAAGCTGTTTATCGCTATTTATAACAAAAAGATTTCTTGCGAAAAATTTGGGAGGGGAGAAAAAGATTTGGAAAGCAGTGGAACGATTGTATACCTAAATTGATTAACAAAGGTGTTATGTTGATGAATAAAAAGTTTTGCAAAAATGTTGTTTCAATGTTTCGGGAGTTATTGATTAATTTGTTATATACTCTCTCTCTATATATAGAGACAAAATTTGAGAATTATTTTTGTTCCTATTGTAATGTCGTGCCCCCAGAATGTGTGGAATGAAGCGATAACGTAAAGGGATCACACAGCTTAAGTAAAAATAATTCTTTATTTTACAAATCTATGGATTATATTCTAGTAAGGCGTTCCCGCCTGGTTTCTATTCGAACTAAGTCCAAACACATATAGCTACACAGAACAAAGTCCAAATACATATAGTTAAAATACCACCAATAGCTTAATATCAAATGCAGTTCGATTTTAGTTCTCAAATCGCAAGAGCAGGCAATAGCCTCCAACTTCTAGCAGGAACCCTCTCACGCTCCCCGGCAGGAATCCTCTCTTCTTCTTTTTTCTCCTTTTTAAGACCTCGGGTAGCTCTGTCTCACGCCCCCCATTGATTTATTTTCATTTTTGAATGAATTATCAAATCAAAGACAAACTCCGTTTTTGCCCCCCGCAACACCATTCGCTCTTATCGGCCAAAGTCAGTTTAACCCCGTGCAAGCAGATGTCGGCCGTCACACGGCTAGGCCCTAAATTCACATATATATCGATGTCGTGGGTCAACAATACCTCACAAAGAGGTTTCAACTTGGCCGCACCTGTGTAACAGAGTCAGATGCTCATGAATGTGGCTGACCCAAGCCATCTGATTTTGCTCATTTATTGCTTTTAAGTAAGAAACGTTTTATTATGACTTTAAATGGGAAGTTAGGAACAAAAGCGGGAATTGAATGCAAAATCTTTGGAGGGGATTATCTATAGCCTACGCTACACTGTATTAAAAAAATCCCTTTATAATGAATATTAATAATTAATAATCCCATAATCTCTTTTATTGTGTGTTTATGCATTGAAATTTGTTATATATATTTTTAGAATTCTTTTCAATAAAACTATTGGATATTTTGATTTAATTTCAATAAATTATGTTTTGTTTTGTGTTCGTAATGTTTTTTTGCGTTCACGAAATGTATCCTTTTTTATTCACTATACAAATTCTGTATTTACAACGAATTTATGATAAAGAATTAACATTTATTTATTTATTTTTTTATTTTTAAGATCTATTTAATGTTACTTTTTTTTTAGTTGTGATTGAATTAAGATGTTAATATAACCACAATGGGGGTGACGGATTTTAATTAGGACAAGTCAAGTCCGAGTCATCGAGCTTTGTTGGATTTCGAATCATGGCGATTTTCAAGAGAAAACGTTTTTTTTTTTAATTCCTCCATTTTTAAAAAGATTATCTATATGTGTGTTTATTTTCTTATTATTCCATAATTAAAATAATCTTATAAATTGAACTTCAAATGAAGTATAAATAACTAGAAACTTCTTGAATGCTATTCAGGAAGCAAGAAAATTATTCTCGTGTAAAATATAGGGGGAAAGATTATGTTATATGGGAAAAAATGGTTTTCATTAAAACAAAAAGCTGTTAAAATGTGCTTAGTTCCTTTGCCCAATAATGGCTTTAGAACACACAGTGTAGCCAAACCTTTTACTTTCCTGTACTCTTTTATTGGACTTTTCATTTATGAGTCTCCGCCCACTCATAATCGGAGAATTGGTCAAAAATGCTTGCCATTTGGCGACCTTACTTAGCGAGATTTCTTGGAAGACGTTAATGACCCCCCCCCTCCTTCTAAATCTCGATAATAATTTTGATGTATTGCATGCTCTATAAACATAATTTCATATTTATAATGAAGAGTACTTAAAAATTCAGACCTAACAAGGATTGTCAAATCTTAAAGAAAGGTTGCCATAAAATGTTATATATTTCTGTAAAATATCGCCAAACTAAGAAATATCGTTCAAGGACTAAATACTTCAATATCTTTCTGTATGTATTTCGCCAATTCTAGTATTAATTTTCCATACTTCATACGTATGCGTAGCACAGAAAAGGAATTGTTGTATTAGATGCTTGAAATATTGCATTATTTGAATAATTTTTAGTTAGAGTTAAGCAGTCAATAACCAAATTTGTTCATCTGTAAAACATAAGTAAAAATAAGGAAATCCGTTAAAAGCATTATATTTATTTCTTTTGCAGCATTTATGTAAAGAAAATAAGTCTGGCAAGGTGCCATCAATAGGTTAATGCGCTTGGCAACAGTTTGGTCCTATTTCCGAGAAATATTCTATTTAATATGTGTCCCAGTTGGTTATTCAACTTAAGAAATCGTAGGCTTGTACCCGTATTCAATTATCACTCAATTAATCTTAATCTTTGTTTTGGAAACTATTATTGGCAAGATAATCAAATGAAAACTTTTAATATGATTTTGATCAATATATTTCAGCTATCTCAGTTTAAATTAAAACTCTTTCTTTAGAAATTGTTTCTAAGTAATGAAAAGTGTAACCTTGAGGAACAGAAATTAAAACTAATACATTTCAGCATTTTCGAACGATTTTTTCTTTCTTACTATTTTGAGAAAATCACATCCATTTGCATCAAAAACTTTTTGTTTCCGTAAATTACTTTCAATGCAAATATAGAACGATCCTTGAGAAAGTTAGTCATTTGGAAAAAATATTTTTTTGGGAACTGATTGAGTTATATAAACAAAATCAAAACAGCCTTAAATCTTTTTTTTTGTTCATTTTTTTGCTCGATTACAGTTTACCTATTGCTTTCCATTTCGATGAAATTAAATCCATGAGCTGCTTTGTTATTACAATAGTTATTTTTAAACAAATGTATGTTCTCCGTAAAATTAATTTCTTTTGGAAATGTACATTTCAGTGAACTAAGTGAAACCATACCTCGAAATCAAAACAGCTTAGTTTCTAGAATTCTAGAAACAGCCTTTTCTTTTGGTTACTTTTTACTAGATTTTAGTTTATCTGTTGCTATCCATTTTGATGAAATAAAATCCATTTGCATCAGTATTATTTTGTTATTAAAACAGTTACTTTCTATACAAATATATGTTCCCCGAAAACATTAATTTATTTGGAAAGAAACATTTTAGCGAACCAAATGAAACTGTAATTCAAAATCAAAACAGCCTTAATTTCTAATTTTCTAGAAACAGCCTCCTATTTTGCCGATTTTAGTTTACCTATAGCTTAACATTTTGATGAAATCAGATCCATTTACGTCAGTATCATTTTATAACTTAAGTTACTTTCTGTAGAAATATATGTTCTTCGAAAAAGTCAATTCATTTGGAAAACGATAAATTTTAGCCAACTTATTAGAACTATTTCTCGAAATCAAAACAACCTTAAATTCTAACTGAATTATTCCGTGTACTTTACTTTTAAAACTTTGGTTTCACTTAAATAAGACGAGGTGCTCTGCTCTAAACGCGTGCTTATTTCTCGAGAAATTAAGATAAAATATTCACCAACCTCAAAACATTCAGTTGAAAATTATAACCTTTTGTAACGACTATCCCTTCTCAGCAAATCAAGACATTTGATTATTTATTCAACTGAAAAGGAAATAAGTCCTTTTGAAAGCTAATTCTCATTCACGAGATGTCTTCCGAAAGTGCTAGTTGCCTTCCTTCACTTTAAATCTACTTAGCAAGACTCTTGGTTTCAAAATTTTAATCTGTTCGCTTCCATTATCTAATGCCGTTTCTTCCCCACAGTATTTACAAGTCATCCTCCCCCACTAGAGTAGTGGTTCTGCCTAAAAGATCCAATCGGAAAGGAAGGAACATGTCTGTGTCTAACAACACGATCTGTTCCGATCAGGCATTCGCATTTTAAATTGGTTTTAAGGAGGAGGGGGGACTATAATTTATATCAATTAGAGATCGTGACTTTGTGTGATGGGAGGAGAATTTGCATAAATCGTTTGGAGGGGTAGTCGTGAAGGTTATGAAGAGATTTATCAGTTCTAGAGAAGACGATTCGATTTAAGAAGTATTAGGTAGTTAAAATTGCCTACTGTAGGTGGAATAAGAAATGAAGTGAAAATATCATAGATGTGAAACGTCTATTGGTTGGAACTCAAGTTATGTTTAATCAATTACTAGTTTAAAGTATATTAATATCTAGTTTTCGTTAGTGGAGACTAAACGGGGCGAGAAGGTAACAATATTCCATATTTTGCTGTTTTCCTCTTCCGAAAGTTTTAATGCACTAACTTTTGTGTATCATTTCTTTAAAAGTTAAATACAAACAAGGAATCTTTGTAATAATTTAATCTGAAACAAAGTATTAAGTCAAAATGTAAGAAAATTTTGTAAGCCTTCCGTAATATTGTTTAGAAAATATATGAAGTAATTACAAGTAAAATTTTAACGATAAGTTTAATTTGTAATAAAAATCATTATCATCCGATGTGAATAAATGTATAAATTAAACCTATAGAATAATACAAACCCATAAAGTGTCAAACGGATGGAGACACCAAGGTAGCTTGATAGGTTTAACAACAGACACGCAATCGATGAATCGTCATATAAGGCTGGTATACCTTAAGTCTATTGGAGCTCAAGGCCTTCGCGATTTTGCAACGTGATTATGGGGTGCTGGCTCAAATGTCGACTTCGTCATTTAACCGCTTCTCAAAATTACGATGTGCATTACTTGAGTTAAATGGACCTTTCAATAAAGGGGAAGAAGAAAACAGCTGCTCAATATTCAAACAAATCCGATGAATGAATGTGTAATTTAATATTTCGAAATAGGGTAGTGTTCTTAATAGATGTATATTATTTTCATGGCAACCAGAATAAACATGAAAATCATTTTGTATAATTTTTTTATGGACTGAGAGGGTTAGTCCCAGAGTCGACTTTCATCACTGGACCGCTTCTCAAAGTTGCCATGTACATTGGCTGTGTTTAGTGGACCTTTCAATCCGGTAAGAAGTAGACAGCCTTTCAGCAAACAAACAACTTCAATAAATGGGTATACAAGCTAATATTCTAAAAAGTGACAACATTCTAAAAAAGGTGTACATTTTTTCTTAAGATACAAGTACGAAAAACTTTGTGTGATAATTTTCTACAACATTTTAATAGCAGTTAAACGTTATTGGTTCTTTCTTCTGATAGTTTTGAATGAATTTAATCAAAACTAAATAAATTAAACAAAGCTTTAAGTGTTCAATATAAGTTTTGAACCCTTATAGAGTTGCGTTTTAAACAAAAATTCAAAGCTTATGATTCAAAATTTTTTTTGTTGGTACAAAATACGGCTGTATTGTCAAGTTTTAAATTAATTGCTGTGTTAAGGCTCCCGTCTACCCGCCATTTTGATTTCATCAGCTTAACCTATGGAATTTCAGAACCTATGGAATTTCAACTTGAATTCTCCCATCTTTATTATTTGATCTATTTAAATGCAATAAAGTGCATCTAAAAGAGCAAAAAATAATGAATGCTTCTGTGGAATTACTTTTTTCCTCTGAATTTTAAAAATATGTGAAAATATTCTTTAAAGACCGGAAAACTCAAAAACGAATAATTAAAATAAGAATAAAAATATTTTTAAAAATCTTAGGAAAAAAGTAATTCCACAGAAGCCTTCATTATTTTTTGCTCTTTCAAATGCATTTTATTGCATTCAAATAGATCTAATAATAAAGGTGTGGGAATTAAAGTCAAAATTCCATAGGATTAACATTACGGCCACGAAATCAAAATGGCGGGTAGACGGGAGCCTTAAGAGAAATATATTTTAATTTCTTTCTGATTTTATTTAAATCAGTTCCCTTTTATTTCTACGTGAAGGTTTCATGTATTGCTAAATAGATCTGTAACCCGCTTAATGTGGGTACTTATTTAAACAAAGTAAGGAAAAAATTAAAGTAGATGGGAGAACCATGCAGAAGATATATCCAAATGAATTGCGTCTTTAAATAAGTTCCCTGAACAGGGAAAAACTTTCATAATTCGCCCTACAGACACTGAATCAGATTTGAGAACATCTAAAGAGCGTCCAAATATGCATTTTCCATTGACCCATTTAGAACAGTTAGTGATGATATAATTCTCTTTTCACATCATATATGTGACGAGTTTTTCCGAGTCTTAAGGCCTGTGATCACACCGATGTCATTTAAAATCGAAACGTTTTATTTAAATTTTACACTACAATTTTGTATTATATTTTCTAATTTATATTATTATATTTTACTAGCCACCTTTAGTACTATTGTTTTAGTTGGATCATTTTAGGCGTACTAGATCACTTTTTTCTTTTTCTTATCGTTTGCTTCGATTTTCATTGAATTTATATTCAACTTAAATATATTCAATTTTATAATTTATCGTTTGCTTAAATTTCATTTACATTTAGCTTAAATATATTCAATTTAATAATTTATCGTTTCCTGTAATTTTACTGTTGTCCATTCCTCGATGTTTCATCGTTTACTTTAACTCTTATAATTAATTGAGTAATTTAATAAGAAAAGCACACTTTGGGTGGCTAAATCTGTTCTTTGTAAAACTTTGCACAAAACTTTTTTATATTATGTTTATTTTTATTATATATTTAAACATCTAAGGGTTTTTTTTTTCTGTGCAAAGTTTTTCCTAAAATGTTCTACTTAAGAATAGCTACAGCTACATTCTCTTTTCTTTTACAAACATTTCGAGCAAGCAGGCTTCTGTTCTTTCCTTCTTTTAAGACACGGGTGGACAAAAACAATCATATGCAGGAGACATTTTTATTACTGAGTTCGGTGTCTGTATCTGTCAGTGGAAACTTGGTCATAGCTCGTTCACAGCGGCTGCGTGGCCTTAGGAGAATCTTGTGTGAATGATTGGGGGTTTCTTATGAACCATTCAAGTTCATTGTGTTTTCGCTACCCTCCCCAATTATCTATCAAGATATTAAACGCTAGAAGGAAAAGGGGAGAAGAATATAGTAAAATACTTGTAAAAATAACTATAAAGCTTCGCATAAAAGAGAGAAAATACGTTTGTTCCTTATTTGGCCATGCGGAATAATACATTTGGTCGCTTTTAAATGGATCTCGAGCCGCGGATGAGACTATACGTGCACAATCCTTAGATAATTAATTTTTATTTATTTATTTTAGCGCACTCCGATTCAGTGATGATTGTACATGAATTTTAGATGAAATTAAGCTTAACGGAGAAAATCGCTCCATTCAGTGCATACGTATACTTTCGAAGCGCTTGGGAATTGGAAAGCGCTTCTTTCTCCTTTCGCCGTTTCTGAACGGTTTAAAGGGGTTGACATTAAATGTCAAAGGAAAAAAGAATGACCTTTTTAAGAATTCTAAATTTTGAGGAAGCAATGCCGCAAACGAAAGAAGGGGTTTTCAACATGTTAACTTATATCGATGTGATAGGTATTTTCTTTTTCCACCTCAAAAACAAAATCCACGTTAAAAGACTACTCTTGAGCATGTTGCATTATAAATCACAAACAATATCTAATTCTAGATCGGAAGGAAATGAACAAGAAATGACCTTGACAAACTCAAGCTATGACTTCAAACTTCAATAATTTAAAAGAACAATTAAGAAGGACGGACAGACAGGAAAGAGCACATTGAACATAGAATGCAGTTAATCTCACATTCCCATCTATTTTTTTGCTTTGTAGTAAATACTACCTTATATATCGGTAGCAGAAGGTATTAATTTCACTTCGGCTCCATTTCGTATATATGTGATTGTCTTGACAGAATAGCCGTCTAGTCCTCATAGTGGTGGAATCGTAGTAAGCTTGTGGAGATCAGAAGTCTCACAAGCTAGCTACAGCCAGCTACGAAAGTGGTTCAAAAGGTTCCTGTATTATGAATAAGACATGGGATATTAGAGATGGAAAATAGGATAGAGGCAAATTAGTGTAGTCTTCTCCAGTGATGGCTTTTTTCTTTTTCGTTGATGTCCGTGAATATTTCGCTTGTTCCATCCCAAAAACTCGTCGACATAACTTTCCTTTGGAACAGGTTCACCCAACAACCAGTTTGAGTTTATTATTGCTTGGTTTCTGGTGTATAATGAGGAATCCACGTTTCATAGAAGACGACAACTCAAGACAAAATGACGGTAACAATTCGTTGCAGTACCAATCAAAACTAAAGTTTGAATCTGTATCAAATCTGTTTGGGTGCCGATTAATAAAGGTCATCACACAGAAGTAGCACCAACTTGCCTTAGCAACGCCCTATGCGCTCAAAAGTTGAAACATTTTAAACTACTCTCGTTTTTACTGTGTGTTTTAAATATAAGATCTAAACAGAACTTGTGTTTAATTAAAATTATTTCATGTATCTATTACATTGACTTGTTCTGGCTGTACAAAGATCTTCTGATCAGAACCAATACGTCTTGAAAGCTAGAGCCCTGGTCATATATGGACAGCATGTAAAATTATCACCTCCTCATTGACTTACCTTCTTTAGGCAAGTACGAGAACCATGATCCCGAGATAGCTTAGTTATCCTTTTTTTTCACATGGGGTTCATTGTCCTTAATAAATAAGCATGACGCACACTTAATTAGCATATCCAGAAGATCCTTCTTTGTCTCTGACTCTCCTTCTAGACACGCACACAACCCTCCCCCCTTTTTTTTTCTTCTACTTTTCTTACGTCTAGATCACATGATTTAGTGCAGCTTATCTAGATTTTGTTCTTTCGCCAAATACCCCGACTTCCATGCTTTCACTAAGCTGATTCTCGACATTTTTTAAATTTCTGAAAATTTCTAAGCGTATTCAAACAACGCAGACAGCAATATACATTTTTGATAATAAGGCGAATATATTTTCATGAATTTTTAAGTTTCAACAAATAAAGTCGTTCAGATAGTTTTCTCACAGAACATCACATGAAATCATATCCACTAAAGCTATGTAAAATAGGCCGAACCATCAGAAATGCATATTTCTCGTACAAATCGTCCGTCCGATTGTTCCGAAAAGAAGCAAAAAGACCACGTGATTTGTTTCCTCTATCCAATCGTATCATCGGAATCTTTCCTAGTAAGAACATTACCATCAGAAGGCAAATATTCACAGAAAGGAATATATTCTTCCTCAACCTTTGTTTTCCACAAACAGAAATGACATATTCTCTCATTCACTGTGTGCTGTTACCATCTGTGTACATAATGTAGGCTCTGATGCATTCTGATTTCTTGAAGCAGGGACGAAAGCTTGAGGGGGAAAGTGGCTGAAGTCGGTAAATCGCTTTTTGATAGTGGTATTAAAAATACATAAAAGATTCATTTTTAAGGTAATTTTTTCCGTGTAGGGGCTAAGTATATATGCTTGTTGGACGCGTTAAATGCAATGTGTGCTTTAAAAAAGATTTTTAGTAGGTTTTATCATTGATTTTTGTGACTATAGGAAATTATGAGATCTCGATTGTTGTAAATTTATGTGAATGAAATATAAACTGCTAAGCAGAAATAAATAAAAAAAAAAATATTTTCAAAAGACATTAAAAAAATATTGAGCATATCTGCTTGTTAAACGTGTTTAATGGGACATCATCGTTAAAAGGTTTTTGAATAGGTTTTATCATTGATTTTCGTGGCTATAGAAGATTATGAAGTCTCGATCGTTTTAAATTCATATCGGTAAAATATAAACTTCAAGGCAGAAATAAATTAAAATAATTTTAAACTTTAAGTAAAACTAATCAGGTATATCTCTTGCTTGAATATGTTAAGATTTATGCAAAATTTTTCTCCCATAATGACTTTCAACATTTGTTTTTTTACTTTTCCTTAAACTATTTAAAAATTAAGCTCTTCCTTATAATGCCATTTTCGAATATTTCATTTGCAAATGAAAAAATAGTGTCCCGTCTATCGCCAAAAGTGAGCCATGAGCTATTTAAATGTACGATAATAACACCAAGTAGGCTGTGGATCCTACGAATTTGTAGAACTTTGCTTTTTTTTACTGTTTGTAATGTTAAAAAATTAAACTGAATAGAGCTTTTGACGAATATATACTGATATGGCTCGAGAGAGAGAAGAGGATTATTATTATCTATCAAAACTATATATTAGTGTCAAGCCATTGATTCACACAAATTAAAAATGCTGCACCATGAGGTTTTTGATTAAATGTGTTTATTATTAAAAAATTAATAAGGGATAGAATACTTTTTAGAGACGAGAAGGAATGGAGTTGTGACGATGGGCTATTCTTGATTTTCTCTTCAATAACCTTGGGGACTTTAATTAGGATTTATTGCTGCAAATAACAATTTTTTCCCAAGCAAAATGTAACATGATTATGCAAATTAGAAGCAGGATTAAATAAAGTGAAATGAGCTGGATATGACGATATATAAGAAAAAGGAAATTTAGGCGATAGAAGTCGAGTGGGACTAGCGCTGAGTGTATGCCTTACAAGCGATAGATATCAAGAGTTGTTACGGGTGATAGCTGTCGCTGAGGATTCGAGAAATCAAGACAGACTCAATTGCAGAGGTTTTGGTAAGAGAGTATTAGTTCGGTAATAGTTGAATAGGTGAATTAATCGAAGGAGTCACCAAGGAAAGCAAATATCCTTAAACATTATATTACAAAGTGACAAATAAATTGTTGAGTAGGTTATTGACTTTTAGAGTTAGCTGTATTTGGCTGAGCTACGGAACTAGAGTAGGGGAGAAGTGCTTCGCCAAGGAGTTATAAAGTCTACGAGAGAGAATGGAATTATAAAGACTCCTCATATTGGAACAAGTGGAAGTAAGAATGAGAAGGGGCCTAATACCAAACTTTTTTTTATAGTGGGGACAAAAAGCTTCAAGTTGTCGCCAAATCCATTTGAAGTCATGAATGAAACTTGGAGGTTTCTTCTTGGAATGAATCTAAAATCGCTTGATTGTAATTATTATCGTGTTGGTCACTAAGCCCAAAAGTCAACTCCTTTCAGTAAAGATTAAAGAAATTTCACTGGAAAAAAAATTCGAACATAATCCTTTTTGTCCGTTTTTAGCACCTTCGGATTTACATTCGCTATAACCCCTTAAGAAAGAAGAAAAGATGTTATTTCTACTCTAGGAAGAGAAACATCGAATTGTCATTAAAGAGGACGAGTTGGCACGCAATTGGCTCTATACATGTCCTAAGAAACTTCCAATACGTTAGACATTTTGCATTGATCTTAAATAACTTAAATAAGGATATATATAAAAATATTCACTGGTGTCATTTTGATAAATAACATTTCAGAAGATATATATTAAGAAAAATTTCGTTTATATTTGATCCTCATAGTACAATGACCTCCACTCTCAGCGAATAAAATACAAATTGCTAAGAAAGCATTAAATCCCTGTTTAAAACTTCAACTAATCATGTTATTTCCGTTTCATGATTTAATAGAAATAAGCCTATAGTGAATTCATTAAACTGGAATTATATCAACTAATAGAGAAAATGATATATTTTGATCAACTTTTTGATTTTGGTACATCCCAGATTTCAAAAGAGTCTTCCTTAAAAACATTTTAAAGCATAACTCAGTATTAAACTTTTAAAAAAAATCAAACGACATTACCATCTATAAGATTATCTTTACGTACAATACCTTTGAGATCTACTACTACTTAAAATAGCGTTTATTATTCGACTTTGGGTACAAAAGCTCATTTTAAGCCCCTTTTGCTTCATGTCGAAATACAAACAAAATGTCTGTAATGAGCTATCAAACTCGAATAATTTTGACCAACAAAGAAAATGATATTCTGATTAACCTTAATTATGGCTCGTCTGAGATTTCAAAAGCGTGTCACTTAAAAATACATTGTAGAGCATAACTTTCCGTAGTAATCCCCTTCACAGAATCCTATGACTTTACCATCTCCGAGATCATCCTTAAGTACAATACCTCCGAGATCAAATGTTGCGTAAAATAACGTCTATTATTCGAGTTAGGGTACAAAAGCTCGTAAACAACGAAAAAAATTCTTTTATTTTTTGTGAAAGTATAGCTCCCTAAAGACACCCTTTACTAAATCCTTCTCTTCAAAGAAAAAACTTACGCTCTTTCCCCCTTTTTCTAGAGGGATTTTTCTGTTTTCTATGTCCCCCTTCATAAACAAAGGATTATGGTAAATTATTCGTGCCCTCCCGATTAGAAGAGTTACATTGCAAAGTTATGGATGGAATAAAATCTTTTTTCTTACCATCTCTTTCATTTCCCATCGTACAAAATGCGCATAAATTTCAAAGTGACATAAGGCATCGGCAGGCAAAAAGTTAAGGCTGTGTTTGTGGGGATATGCAGCGCTTTTCTTTTTTGGCGTTTTGGATAAGAGTAGCGTATGTCAAGTTTCAAAGAGCAGTTTGGAATTTCTCATCAAGAAGCTTAAAGGAACGATATTTTACGTTTCTGGTAATTTATGGGCCATTTCCGATTTAAATATTTAGATATTTTTTAGTTGTTTTAAAGGGGATCTTTGAAACATCAATAACAAAGAAAGATGGAGATGGTATAACATTTTCGAAAATCTCATTAACATTCTTTCTTTTTGACAGACAGCGTTTCAGTACAAACGTATTTCTCTTTACTTGACTTATTTAACACGTTTTTAAAACATTTTTCTGAATTTCACTTGGTGTGCGTGTGTGTGTGTCATGAAATTTTCGATCGTTAATTTACCAACTTCCCATCAAGCTAGAACTCTGAAACCTTGGGAATCGTTCTCACTCGCCTAACAATGCAAAATTTAGACATTTGCGACAAGTTTTAGCTAGTATTTTCTTCAATAATGCAGTTTATCCCAACCACTTGGCACGATTTCAAAAATTGGCACCAAACTTGGCGATTTTTTTATTTGGCTGAACGTTAAGTCCGTAAAACGGACCAGGGTAGCCACATTTGGCAAAATACTGCCAAATAATTCTTGTCGCCAAGAGTGATTGGTTTAAACTGCATTCCAACCATTTAATTTACCGGATGAATTAATTAATTTTAGTTACTTTTAACGTTTTTATGTATTTCACTTGGTGTGTGTTTCTGTGTGTGTGTGTGTGTATCAGTGTGTCATCAAATTTTCTATCGTTAAATTTACCAACTTCCCATCAAGCTAGAGCTCTGAAATTTCGGGAACCGTTCTTACTTGCCTAACAATGCAATATTTAGATATTTGCGACCAGTTTTAACTAATATTTCAATAATTTTTCTTAATAAACTTTGCCACTATATAAAAACGTTGTTTTTAAAAACGTTGGTTTTTATCTCGAATTATTGTTTGTTGATTTCAAATGATGATCGCTGTCTTGAACAACAATAATATCTTATTTTCCGTATAACCTTATTTACTAAATGTTATCTGCCTAGAAGTGAGATGATAGCCAAATTTGGGAGAAATAAATTTGTAGTTAAAATTTACAATTATAAACACTTTCCAGTTAAACTGTACATAACTCTTTGGAACGATCGAGACATGAGCCCTTGAATTTTTAGCAATTAATTCTTTATTCAGCCTTCAAGTAAATGCAGCATAAGGAATACAAATATAAAATTAGGTTCCTATAATAACTGGAATTTTTTTTCAAACATATTCTTAAACTAATGGAACATGCTAACAATTTAGATTCGAGGTTATAAATAATTGCAAATGATATTAAATTTCAATTTCAAGTGCAATATCATTCTTTTCATTAAATTAAGTAAAATAAAATTATGGGTTTATTGTAGATAAATATTTGTGATAATTATATAAACCTCTTCGCCATATTTTAATATCAACTATTTTGGTAAAGTAAATAATAACCTTTTTAATACCTTTTAATGAGATAACATTTTGGATCCAATTAAGACAAATAAAAATATACTTTATGTTAAAATACATACAATATTATTTTGGTCCGTAGAAAAATATTTCTCACAAATACTTAGGAAATCTTATTTTATAATGAAGAAAAACTAAACACAGTATGAAACGTATTAAAAATATGACTATTTTCATAGGAATTGAAAGAGAATGTTCAGATTTATTTCTCCTGAAAACATAGCTATTTATGATGTGGCGAACAATATTTCTTACAAATATTTAGGAATTTGTATTCTATGTTAAAAATAAAACAATTTTAATATGAAATTTATTAAAAGTGTAATTATTTTTACATAAGTTGAAAGAAAATACTCAAATTCATTCCACTTGAATACATAGCAAATCATTATAGCAAATAGAATTTAGTCAAGTTTAATAATTACCTACACGGAAAGTCTTATATTTACAAATTCTAATTTAATTTAACAACGCTTATATGACCCCATTCTTTCATGAAACAAAACCTAGCTAAGTCTGAATATTATTGAATCTGTAACTATTTTCGTATAATTGAAATAATCTAGTTTATTTCATTAATTACACAGCGTAAGAAATAGAATAGCAATAATTCAGTTATTAAGTTAACTATAATAACAGGGATTCATAATTAATTCCACAGTTTTGTGAAAAAAAAAAGAAAGGAATTTGCAAAATGAAATATTTAATTAAAATAAAACTTCTTATTTCTTGAACAAATTGCACTAAATAATTATATATTTCTGAAAAATTATTACTCAAATTGAAAAATACTTCTTCTGGGTTTACCCTATATTAAATCATTTTAAATTTGTAAGTACATATTGTACGAAGAGATGAAGAGATGTATTGTCTCACACAATTAAAGAGCTCTTGCGTCTCAGTTTAAAAGAACTGAAAACTGGAAAGAGTTTCAACTGAACAAATATTATTTTTCTAATATTTCAACACCTCCTTTATACTTTATTTTAAATGATTCCAAAGTTCTAAACGTAATTATTAAAATTTCTGTCTTGTGTTTAATAATGAAATAATATCATTATACTAAATGAAGTGATTTGTTTATATATATATATATATATATATATATATATATATACATACATACATATATTTATAAATACATACACACACACATATATATATATATGTGTGTAATTATTTTCCATAAAATAATTTATTGTTCTAAGTTTTCCCGTTCTCCACCTCAAAAGTAGAGTTCATTCCTATTCTTTGATCCAGTTCCAAATTGTCCTTAAATTTACGCGATCACGCGCTCATAAAATCAGCTGAATCTACTTTATCTTAAACATAAATTTGTTAGAAATAGTCCCTACTAGACTGATAGTCGTCATGTTAATCCCTCAGCGTCCCTACATCTTATACCACGTGAATTACCACGTTAAATGGAGAAATCCCTTGATATCTATACTTATATCAACTACTGTTTTCTTTTGTAAACGAGGCAGTGGAGCTACACACACACACAAATATATATATATATATATATATATATATATATATATATATATAACACATGGATCAATAAGTCCCGAGACTGTGCGGTCGTTTTTTTGCGATTTCCTCCTTCAAACGCACCAGCAAGTCAATATAATAATCACTGTTGATCGATTTGCCTTTTTCGAGGTAGTCAATGAAAATCACGCCATGTGTATCCCAAAAAACTTACGCCATGTCTTTGCCAGCTGACTGCTGCGTTTTCGGACGCTTCGGACGGCTTTCGCCAGCTGTGCGCCACTGCCGCTTCGACTCTGGAGTGTAGTGATGTATCCATGTTTCGTTCATGGTCACGTAACGACGCAAGAAATCTTTTTTGTTGCGAGTAAATAGCGATAAACAGCTTTCTGAATCATCGACTCGTTGCTGTTTTTGTTCCATCGAAAGCAATCGCGGCACCCACTTGGAAAAAACCTTTTTCATGCTCAATTTTTCATGAAGGATAGTAAATACACTTCCATATGATATCTGTGTCCTCTCAGCAATCTCACGGAGCTTCACTTTACGATCTTTCATTATAATTTTTGTCACTTCACTCACATTTTCCGGTGTAACGGCTTCCACAGGTCTACCCGAGCGTTCCGCGTCATTTGTGTCGGTGCGATCACGTTTGAATTCGGCAAACCACCGACAAATCGTTGCTTTTGATGGACAAGAGTCCGGGTAACATTTTTCAATCCATTGTTTCGCTTGCACGGTGTTTTTACCCATTAAAAAACAATGTTTTATCAGAACACGAAACTCGGTTTTTTCCATTTTTTAAACAAACTACAAAACGACTTTACTCCAACCTCGATAACTTAGCTGTTTCTGGTCCGATCGACTTAAGATGTTGACACGTTTCAAGCAAAGGTTAGTACTCTAGAAAGACCTGGTTACTGGTTTACTACGAGTGCCATCTCTGGGTTAGTCTCGGAACTTATTGATCCATGTGCTATATATATATATATATATATATATAAAGAATGCGTGAATTATTTTAAGCCTTTTACAGATAAATCAAGATAACCGATATAATCATTCAACAAATATTTCCAATAAAATTCACAGCAATTGAAAGATAATTCTACTTTATTTACTTTACAGGAATAAAATAAGTAATAAGCCTCACTCTCTCTATAAACACAGTTTTTTATGTTTTAATTAAATTTTTCCTCATTTATTTCTTTATGAGGATATGTAACGTACTAAAACCTACTACAATTTTAAGCTTTAGTTAAAAACCCATTTTGTAATGGATGCCTTACTAATTCAAAACAGGTTACAGAAAAATCAGAAACATTATGTACTGATTAATGTTTTCTTATGAATAATAATATTTGTTCTTTTACATTGAATGAAAAGATTCATATCCTAATGATAAATTATGTTTAAATAAAATGAATATTTTTTATTAAAATTCCGTGCCATATGATCCTTAAGTATATTCACTTTTTTTTTTTTATAAAAGATAAAAATTTATTCCACGATTTCTTCGTTAAATTAGTTCTTTTTCTTATTCCAAAAGTAAAAATGAAGGGGAGGGGAACGAAATCAAAAACTAACTCAATTTATCAACTCATGACTTTTTAACATTCATTATTACTGAGAACCTCATTTTCCAACCTTTTCGCTTTTCTGCATTTCCCAGATTGAATGGAAATGAGCTTCTGAAAGGTCAATTCTCCAGAAAAATTAAAGAAGCAAAAAAATATATAAAAAGCTCTTCAACTCCAACGGAGAAATTTATTGCTTTTATTTCTTGCTCTAATGCCTCCATTTGAAGAGAAACACTTTTCGAATCCAGGAAATAGTAATTTAATAAAAGCAGAAAGTGATTTATAAACAAAGACAACAAAGACACTAAATTGTAAACAGTTTTGCTCTAAGTTTTGATTGAGCAGGTGCTTCAGTTTTCAATGTTACATTAATTGGAGGAAAACAATGTTAGAAAAGTGTTTTAAGGTTTATGTTTCGTGTATCAACTCGACTTTTATTTAATAAATGTCTGAAAATGTATTTTCTGCAGCTGTTTCTTATATGTTGTCAATGTGGTTAGTGAAAGGCTGTACGCATTCATTTTATTATTTTTCAAAATAAGACAGAGAGCATTTATTATTATTTTTTTAAATTCCGCTTTAATCTTTATTTGAAATATTAATATTTATTTAATGCAGCATTTTACAAATGATGCAATTATTTAACTGATAGATAGAGAATAAATAAATATATAAAATCAAAGAGAAACATTTGTAAGGATCAAAACTATTATTTTTTATTTAAATTAATTCTTTCAAACATAAAACTTTAAAAGTATTTCTTAATTCTTGATGATTTAAATTTAAGATATGAATAAATCTTAATTATTTAAATCTACAATACGAAAAAAAAATCGTATACAAGGCAAATTTTTGAAATATCACTCTTATTATGCTTATCGCATAGATATGTGTTACAAATTATATTATTACTGTTTTCATTACTACAAATAGTATTAAAGTTCTGTTAATATGAGCATACTTAGATTATTCTTTTAACTCCTATTATCATAAATATCGTCCATTTTTAAGAGCTCCACAATATGACATTGACTATCGAACACAAGTTACCGATTACAGTTTTTATAATAACATTATTCTATTTATTAATAAGAATAGTTTGAAGAGAGTAAACGTTCTACACTTAAATGCATAACAGATACGAATGAATATGAAAATAATACGATAATCTATAAATCAGAATTCTAACAGTGGAATTACAAATTTCGCCAATTTTTTCAGGACATTGCAGCTACGAAAACGGTTATTATAAAATAGCAAATAATTTTATTTAAACAAAATAATTTTTAACAATTTTGTAAAAAAAAAAATTAAGTAAACAAATGATATTTTGAGAAAGTTATGAATCAAAATTTATAACAGCAAAAATATATTTACTTTTTTTCCCCTTCAAAATATTTTTGTGTACAATCAGGAGAAACAATCTATCAAAAAACTAATAAGATATTTCTTAAAAATACAAACACCTGATTCTGAAGAAAAGGGATGAATTAAAGGACTAAGATGTAGTCAAATAACTTTGTATACGCATCGTAAGAAATTGCCATTTAATATTAAATTAAATCATACCTTGAATTTTCAAAGCTAGAGCACATCTCTCATACATCACAGTTTTTTTATTTGAGATTTCAATATACTTCAAAGTTGACAAAGATTAATATCCTTTAAAGAGAATTTTAAAAAGAATGCAAAAGATGCAAATTTAAAATCGATTAAAATATCTCATTGATCAATATTTACTTTCATTAAATAATTAGCTTAACATATTAAACACTCAAAACGTAATTCAATTAATTGCATCATTAAGAATCTCATCCATTTTAATTAAAAATTGTTTTTTCCCCTGGAAAATCCTGTTACAGATAATCTATTGTTGTATGTCATTAAGCAAATGTTTTAATGCTCCCTATCAAATTGAATTTCTCAAATATGAATTCCGAGTACTTTGTTGGGCTGTGTGAGAATTATTTTTGTACCTTCTTGAGGTGAAAAATTTTAAGAATCTCTTTTTATCCTTTCTTGTTATTCGTGTCTTATGCAAATAAAAACATGTTTTTCGGAGTAACTAATTAAACAGTGTTTATTTACTGAGTAGAAGATGTCGAATAAAGTTGCTGGAGATGATTGATTATACAAGAAATAACTTTCCTCCGTGTGTTTTGAGAATGGTTTTGTAATAAGTTTTGATACATGCTTGTTTGTTGTTGATATTATTATATTTTTAAAAATATTATCTATGGCAAGTGATGTTCAAAAAAAAATTGTATTTCTGGAATTTAAGTTTTATTAGAGCTATTAGCATTTATCTCTTCACTTTGGAATCTAGTAAATTAATGAATTTGGTGTTTGAACTTTTTAGCCTCTCCATCAAGCCAGTGAGAATTTTCAATGCCCCTAACCTTAAGATTGACAACTACTGATATTTCATGCAGTAATTTTTGTTTGAAATGTACTGAATGTTCTGGAACTCCTTAGCAATACCTTAATAGAATGTACAATACATATAAAGAAGCAAATTTTTACAGTAATGCGGACTCAGAAGGGGAAAATTAGTAGTATAATGGAAATGAAAAAGAAATATTTACATCATTAGTAAAGTTTTACTAAAATTGATTTCAATAAATTCCCGTGTATGTGAGGGCCACCTCTAAGCCACATGTTACACGATCAAAGGGCTCTCCAGGAATAGTTTTCTGTTAATTTGCAGGCGGGTATTGTGAAATATTTCCTTATTGGCCCATACTTACTACCATATCATATGAACTTCGCGACTTATCACATTTTTCTGGAAGAGGATTAGCAGAATTACTTGATAATATACCAGCTACCGTTTGAAATGACGTCAGCATGATCGAACTCAATGTCTTGTTTGGACTTTTCTGGGTTGCAAAAGATGGACCTGTCTCTTGGCAAGTACATTCACATGATTTATCAACGAAACGAATTATCATTGGAATTATCATTGAAAACGAAGGATCCGTATTTGATGATTTATCAAATACGGATCCTTCGTTTAAAGATACCTCATGACATTCATCTACAAAACTTAAATTCATTCTGATGAACGTAACTCCAAAACTATCTGTCGTTCCGGCAACTGTTCGTGAGACATTGGACATCATTGATAATGCATTTGGGTACTTACTGCACTTATTAATGTAAACAAATATGACTTGCACTTTTCATTTTCTAAACATTTTTTTCTTGTTTTTCCCGCAATACTTTTCTTTTCCGACCCCGCTTTGCTATCAGCAAATGATTCTTTCACGTAATTTATCCTTCCTTAACATTTAGTTCAAAAAATAAGGGGCTACCTGTATAATTTATTAGAAATTAGACTTGTGTTGTTGTTTTTTTTTATCCTAATCCTTTTTTGAAGAGAAAAATATACACAATTTTTGCACGATATTCTGTTACTGTAGAGTAGCTATTACAACAAACAACTTTGCATCAGAAATGATCTTATTTTCTGTAAGGAACGAAAAAGAGAATGAAATAATCTTAAGGAAATGATGCTTCAATTTAAGCTCTCTTAATAGGATATGAATAAGTCTTATATTAATTTGAAGTGTCATTACTTTTTAACAGTTGTATACTTATTTTTTAATGTTTATAATTATTTCATCTTTTAATATTTAAACCAATTCTCAGATTTTATTAGAAACTTCTCTAAATACGTCTTACAGCTCAACAAATTATATTTAACAAAGAGTTTTCTTTAACATAAAATTTTTTTTTAAATTTTTATGAGTAATTAAATGCAGTTATCAAAAAACTGTATTCCAGCTTTTATATTCAATTTTTATGCTTAATGAATACAATTTCTTAGAAAATATAAAATTCAAAGTTGATATTTATAAATGTAAGTTCACTAAACGGCTGAAATATAAACTGCGTCATTTTGTACGGTTTTGTTCTGCTGACTTCTTGATTCACAGTTTCAACATGCCATAATTTGCATACATTAACAACAGCCACCAATGCTTAACTAATTCTATGACGTTGTTCCAGTTATACTATCATTTATTCTAGATTTCATGTGCATCTCTTTATGCTTACTTCGCAATAATTTTTTAACGTAAAAAAGACTGAATCTCTTACTTAGATTAATACCAATTATACTACCA
>BMAW01112941.1:135502-148002 GCA_019974015.1 Nephila pilipes
TACTACCATTTATTCTAGATTTCATGTGCATCTCTTTATGCTTACTTTGCAATAATTTTTAAACGTAAAAATGATTGAATCTCTTACTTAGATTAAAAGTGATGTCGAAATTCCAGAAAAGTGTTAACTTACAAATGATTGTTTTATTACATAGCATTTTCTGCTCCATTTTTTTCAGATGATCCATGGCCAGCGACATTTAGTCCGGTACTTATTGTTCTCATCTGTGTAGCAGTCGTTCTCATCTTGGTTGTGATTGCCATCATAGTAATAGTCAAAACACGAAACAGAACAGAAAATGAGAAAGGTATTTATATAATCTTATAATATAAGAACAATTTATTTTTCTTTTGTGTGTATGGTTCCTTACTCTATACATTGCTCTGTATCTGTAAATTCACTTATAATTTATTCAACTCACAAAATAACAGTTTAGAGAAATTATGTGTTTGTCATGTGCAGATAAAAATTAAAATGGTATTAGTGAATTCAACGAAAAGATTTTTCTTTAGAAATATAAGGTTTTAACTATTGTGTTGTGAGAATTAATTTAAAAATTATTTCATCAAATGTGGATGAATTTCAAAAATACCATTTTGGTTCATTTTAAAATATATATATATTGCTACAAAATCCTTCAAAAATATACATTGTATTTGAAAAACAAAACTTTCTTAAACAAGTTTGATTCAAAAATATGTTCCGAAATGTACCGTATTTTTCCAAGTATAAGCCGATCTTTGTATAAGCGTATTTTGGTTTCCATACATCTAAACAAAAATCAAATCCTGTATGTAAGCCGGAATGAAAAGAGCCAAAATGATGATGACATGCGTCTAGTCTCTCCAATGAATGAAACGAGTTACTCAGTTCCTCGGATTAAAATATTCATGACTTATTTCTCTTTTTGCATAAATATTGCATTTAAAACACCCAAAGTCTAAGTTAGAAGATTACTGAAATATTCCTTTTATATTATTATTTTCACCTGCGCTTTATTTACAGTATTCTACTATTATTTCTATGTAACATTTTAGAACTTTTCTGTTAGACAAGTGTAAATTTCGCCAACATCAGCGTTTACTTTTTGGTGATGACTCTGCAGACCAATAATATAAACACTTTCATAAATAAAATAACTGAATTTCATACTTTATTTAGAATTATTTTCCTCATGTGTAATATATTTGAGTTAAATAGATGAAAGCGTTCTACATTTGGCGATACATTGTTTCATGATGGTTAACGAAAAAGTACTTACATGTGTTGCAAAAAAGTGGAATATAAGCTAAAATCCATAACTTAGTTTTGCAAACATTTCAAAAATTCTCGATCTATAAAAAGAAATATACAGTAATCATAAAAGCACACATAAGAATGTATATAACAGGTCAATTGAAAAGTCCCCGGCCTGACACATAGATGGCATTAATAGAATTAAATCCATATGTTTTTTAGTTAGCCCTAACCCTCAAAAAATGCGTGTATAAATTTGACAGCTGTCGGATCATTAGTTTGTGAATTATAGCACTTTGAGTGAAGCAACTTTTGTTATTGTGAAAAAAATGGATAAAAAGGAATTTCGCGTGTTGATAAAATATTGCTTTTTGAAGGGAAAAAATACAGTTGAAGCAAAAACTTGGCTTGATGCCGGACACTGCCCCAGAAAAATCAACCATCAAGGATTGGTATGCTAAGTCTAGACGTGGTGAAATGAGCACCGAAGACGGTGGACGCCCAAAAGAGGTTGTTACCGACGAAAACATTAAAAAAATCCACAAAATGATTTCGAATGACCGTCAATTGAAATTGAATGAAATAGCAGACACTCTAAAGATATCAACTGAACGTGTACATCATATCATTCACGAATATTTGGGTACGAGGAAGCTCTGTGCAAAGTGGGTGCCACGCGAGCTCACTTTTGATCAAAAACAACGACGAGTTGATGATTCGGAGCAGTGTTTGAAGATGATCAAGCTATATAAACCCGAGTTTATGCGTCGATATGTAACAATGGATGAAACATGGCTCCATCATTTCACTCCGAAGTCCAATCGACAATCATTCGAGTGGACTGCACACGACGAACCCGCTCCAAAGCGTGGGAAAACGCAACAGTCGGCTGGCAAGGTTATGGCGTCTGTATTTTGGGATGGGCATGAATTAATTTTCATTGACTACCTTGAAAAAGGAAGGACTATCAACAGCGACTATTACATAGCGTTATTGGACCGTTTGAAGGACGAAATCGCCGAAAAACGGCCGCATTTGAAGAAAAAGGAAGTGCTGCTTCATCATAAACGTGTCACAAGTCAGTGAAAACGATGGCAAAAATCCATGAATTGGGCTTCGAATTGCTTCCTCATCCCCGTATTCTCCAGATCTGGCCCCCAGCGACTATTTCCTGTTCTGAGATCTCAAAAGAATGCTCGCTGGGAAGAAATTTTCGTCGAATGAAGAGGTGATCGCCGAAACTGAGGCCTATTTTGAAGCAAAGGACCAATCGTACTACAAAAATGGTATGGAAAAGTTGGAAGGTTGCTATAATCAGTGTATCACCCTTGAAGGGAATTATGTTGAATAAAAAAAAAACTAATTTTGCCAAAAAAATGTGTTTTACTATGGTAGGACGGGGACATTTCAATTGACCTGTTAGATATCGGAGGAAATGCTGATAACTTACAAAATAGTCGATGATAATATAGACTCGTGCGATTCATTGATACAGCTTACTATGAGCTAAAATCTAATGAAAACTAAAAGGAAAAAAACAAACTCATGATTAAGATACTCAGACGACACAATCCCTTTTCTCACGGAATTCTAGTCAGATGGAATAATAATAAACGTATTCTAAAAGAAATTTTATTACAAAATGAATCTCCTTTCCACTACTTTCTATAAGTATGGCGACATGTACATACATATTAGTTGCTTTTATCATCCATTCACGTATCGTTTATCTTATTGCTATCACATCTTCGATAAAATTCGTTAATTTTTTCTAGAGCTCGAATAATTTTTAAAAAAGTTATTTTACATCTGCGGTGAGTACACTTAGCAAGTTTGCAAGTTGTCCTCCCCCCCTCTTACTTACGGACGAGGTCCTCAGAAAAACAGCTGGACACGTATGAAAAGCCGAGCAACATTTCTATTTCTCAGGAACTTTGACCTTTTGGAACCCGATTCTCCGGCCTTGGGAACCAAGAACTACCCTGGATCAGATGTCCACTTTTTCAGGATGAATTTCCCTCCCTGTTTGGGGTTCTCATCGATCAATAGCTATGTTTATTACATGCAGCTATCGAGCCAAAAGAAAAAATCTCTTGGTTTTGGAAGAAGCGTGACCAACTAATAACACTCAAAATTTCCGAAAAGATGCTACATAAGAGATCTACTAAAAGTTCGACTAGAACGTCGTATTCGAGGTCATAGTAATATTTTTTAGCGTGTAATGTGCACTCAAAATGTTACATTTGCAATGCATATAAATGTAAGGTGCGCCAATCACTTTATCTCCTAAATAAAAACTTAAATATTAAAAATTAATTGTTATAAATTAGTGTAAATAGTACTCTCTACTTATCATCTCATTTGACGCAACCAAACAAAGTAGTCTAAGTGGTGAACTTCAGCGAAAGATGTTTTCGACGCCATTTAGGAGAGAATAGAAGACCTTGAAGTGATGGTGATGTTTCAATCCCTGGTTCATTGGGTGGGAAAAAAAGTTGATAAGTTGCTTTCTGCTTTGAATTTATCAACCAGATCAAAAGAGACGTCCTAGTCGGGCTAGTTATTAATGCTTTCTAACTTCTGGCGTCGTTGTTGTAGAGAACCGCTGCACAGCATTTAAAAATATTCACGATAAGGATTCATGCTAAGTGGTTTTGTGATAAACTATTATTTAACTTGTCGAACATAATTTTAATACTGAACGAAATAAAAACCGCAGATTTAGGGAAAATGTATTAAAATCACACCGCAATACGTGAATAAAATTTTAGAGAATTACTTTAACTTATGAATTAAGTCATAATGAAATTTAAAAGGTGTTTTGACTGAAAATTATTGATGTAATTAACAATTTTGCTACAAAAAAATTAGTTAAATAATTGCAAAGATAGTCTAAATGAACTTTTTCTTAATGGAAAATATGCGCAACTTTCTCAACATTTTTATGTACAGCGTATATTTCTATTCGTACGTTGGAGTTTCTATCTCTTTTTAAGTTCCTTTCACTCCTCTAGTTGCCGATTTGTATTAATATATTCCATGCTTTAAGAATTTCAAGTCTTCGGAAAAAAAATTATCGATTTATGAGAATAATTTCAATATCAGAAGGTATACGTATCACTGTTACCTTTCATTCTTCCTGAGAGTTTTTTAGTATTCCAAAATAAGATCTTACGATACAATGTATCGAAAATCCTAAATTAGCTTAGTACAAAAGAACAAAAAAGGACAGACGTTTCAAAATATGTTTTTGAAATATTGTACAATTTCACTGAATAAAAACAGCAAAGCAAACAGAATCAGCATAATGCATAAACAAGAAAAATAAGATATCGTAAGTTCACCGAAAATCTTTCTCAAGACGAAACATATCAACAATTCAAACAATTGTCAGATGCCAAAATTTAACAAAATGTATTTTCAGTGAAAAAGGGAATATCGAAATGAATAATAGAATAAAAAAAAGCTAGTTTCATAACGGAAGTATTGAATATGAATTCGAAGATGATTCTTAAAATATTAATAACTAATAATATTCTTCATCTTATATTTATAAATTATAGTAAATATAATACTCCCACTATAGTCCAGCACTAGATTATTCCGACCCTGTACAGTAATCCAGCTTTTTTACGCAGCCTGAAAATTCATATAAAATTATTTTAAGCCTTCTATTTCGACAGGATAATGTTGGTTATCAAAACAAAACAGTACATTATTTTTTGTAATTTCAGTTATTTTGTGTGTTTCATACTTTTTTTGCGTATACTGTATAAAATTTTGAACAGTAATACATAACTTTAACAATCTGAATACATTAATTTTTCTGATTTTTCATCAATACAGCGTTTCTTATAAATCGGTGGTGCCGTAGTCCAATATATGCTGGATTATGGAGATATTATTGTAATATTTTAAATATTTACCGTGTATTTAATTCCGAAATAACGCAATACAAAATACATTTTTAATTCCTTATTTCATTCAAAAGATTAAAGATTCAAGTTAATTTATTCGAAAACCATACAAAATAAAATTACTATAAAAGGTTGCTTACGCTTTATGGAAGAGATTCAGTATCCTGTGTATAAAAAAACATAGCGTTATTAAAAATGATGTAAGATACCTTAAAATGCATCAATTAACTCTCATTTAAACATACACTTACTAGAACGGGCTCTTAAATGATAGAAAACCCAGATATTTTCTCATTTCCCTTGAAAAACAGAGCTAAGGAAGTTGTTACGCCGTCATTACCACAATAACCCAAAATCGCAACTCACTTTTTGAGTCTTGCAATAACTTGTAAGAAACGAAACCTTTAATTCCAATAGAATATGAGTTCCGTTGATGTTTTGAAAAGATATTACTAATTTAAAGAAACAGATTGTCTTTACAAAGGCAAAAATAGAGTTAAATATGCTATTAATTTATTTCTTTGAATAATGTAATCACCATTTATACTGCATTGTACAATGAATACTATTTCTCGAAAAGTGAATTTACATAGATATCAGACCAACTATCAATTTTATGAGATACTTTATAAATTAACTGTTCTCTTAAGTTTTCTATTTATAGAAACAAATATATATATAACTGGCGATTTTTATCACAATTTTAAGAAAAAAATCAAATCAATTTTAAAAAAATTACTCCCTTTCATCATGTGCAAGCGACTTTCTATAATGTTACAGGAAATGAAATTTATTTTCATTATTTGAATTTTTATTAATTTTTTTTAATTCGTAGATTAATTTTGGGAATGAAAAGTGGTACTTCATTCTCAAATTACCTAAAAGTTCTTTTTTTTTTAAAGATAACTTGTAAGCTCCATTGATGCTTGAAGTCATATACATAAAAGCTACTTTTTGTGCTTTTCTTACTTATCGAATGATTGCCGAAAATTTACTTTTATCAAGATATAAATTGAATAAATCGTGAAATTAATTAATAAAATAGGAATTAGTGGCATTTTCCTTTTGAGTTAATTGCTTTAGAAAAATATCGAATAAAGTGCATTCCATTCATTGTTGAAATTTCAATGTTTTTATCATGTAAGACAAAAAATAAATGAAATAAATTTTTTTAGTTCAGTATAAATGCTGGCAGAATTTTAAACGAAACTCATTGAAGTAATAAGTACGTGAAGTTTATGTATGAAATATAATAAAGATATTTCGTATAAAGTATAATTTTAAACAAATATCCACAGATTTGCTGCTACTTATTTTGCTACTTGTATTTAAAAATGAGAAGCTTTTTTGTACATAATGTTAAGTCTTCAAAAACTATTAGTAAACATTCTATAGATGCAAATTATTTGAAATCATACGGGCATTTACATTTTACATATTACGAATTTTCAATCAAATTTTGCGATGCTTTCGGAAGTATTTGGATTCCAGAAAAGGGTTCTGAAAAACAATAAGGTCTACCATTTCCAAGTGTTAACATATTACCATTCGTTTCCTGATATTAAAACAAATTGATTCCCTTTTAATTTCAGCTTCAAACCGCCACGCACGAAATTCAAAAGATGCCCTTTTTCAATAATTACTTAGTCGTCCAATAATTTCGAACCACATAGAAATTCAAAGACAGAATCCGAAAGTGAATTAGCCATTTCCCATGCTCAAATTGGAAACTTTCTGTATGTGGCCAAAATCAAAATGCTAAATTCCATATCTCCAATCATTGCTGCGCGAAAGGATTTCCGTAAGCGCTGCAGGCAAAACCACAAAAGTCGAGCACCACTTAACGTTTTCGATTTCACCCGATAAACCAATCAACGAGCAACGTTCTCTTTCCCAAAAGCGGATCTAATAAATACATTTATACACTCGCAAACATACACACACACACACAACTAACGCGCAGATGTTACTGGAAGTTTTAGCAAAAGCGCTTAATTGCTGCGGTTATTAATAAAACATTCTACATCTTTTCGCGCCATTTTTATCATTGCAAAACGGCAGAAAATGGAATGTGTGTACATTCGAAAACATTAACCTGAGGTTTGTGAAAGCAGGAAGCATATGCAAAGGGAAAGATTAGTTAGTGAATAAAAATCAATTGTCGTCTCTTGATTTTGGCTTGGAGTTCGCTAAGCCTAATGCAGTTTCGATTCGTTCGCAGATGTTTCCAATCGGAAGCAGCAGATGAAAGACTTTTCCGAAAGCAGAAGTAAATTGTGTTACGCGAGAGAAGTTTTGCGAGTTTGATATTGTGTTCTAGTCATTTCCATAAGGGATCGTCATTCGTGCTTAAGAAATTGATGTTGTTATAATTGTTAACCATCATTTTCCCAGAAGATCTAATATTCAAAAACATAAATTGTGTTGAGAAATAAATGCACATATGTATTTTTTTTCACAAAAAAGACACAAAATAAGCAGCTATTTGTTTATATTTAAAAAGAAATCCATTTTTTTTAAAAAAAATGTTTATATATTTATTATATAATGGTAATTTTGTATAATATTCAGCATTTGCAATTAAAATCATTTTCGAAAATACACTATGCTTTCTTTTAATTAATCTACCTAAATTTTTTACACGATTGATATATTCCTAAAAATGACACCTAAATGGAGTTTAAGTAGGGCTAAGTATTAAGTCTTTAGAAATATTGTTATAGTTATTTTCAAATTTGAAATTTAAGAAAAAAAAACTTTAAATTCTTAAGTCTAAATTTTTTTTAAAGAAATTCTGGTACATCATAGAGACAAAGAGCTTTAATAACTGAAGAAGAGCGGGCTAATTGCAATTGTTTTTTTATAATAGTAATTAAAAATGTATCGTTCCTTATTAGTTTCTGGGAATAAGTAAGAAAGCTTTCTTTTTGTCAGACCGTCCTTTTTGTGGTTTTCAATATCTTTTCCATTTAGAGAAGATTTCGGTACCTATATTTCTTCTTAAGCAAATGGCTCATTTAATTCGAGACTTATGACACTAAGCCTTTATAATTTTTTCAATTTGCTTCAATGATTGTTTTTTAATATTTCTATGTACTTTATTTTTTCTTTTGAATACATGTACAAAAAATTATTGATTGAAATAACAGTGTTTGATATCTCTGCAACTGACAGATTTGGTTATATCGGCTAACTGTTATATAACTTATGATTTTATTTTTGTTATGATTTGAACAAAGGAACTATTGGTTATTTCATTAATTTTAGGCATGAAATCAGAAAAGAAATTTAGTTGTTTAAATTCAGTTTTTAAATGTTTAAGCAGCTTTAATGCGAAATGTAATTCTTTTATTGTGGAAACATAACTTTTTATTAAAAGTTACCACTGATAAATTGAAAGTTTAGAAAAGACAAAAAGAAAACAGCATTTCGCTTTTTAGAAATTTTTTCACTTTTTGCTTTGAAAAAAAATCCATTAAAATGTATTACGAGATATAAGTATCTAGAAGAGAGATTTTTTTAATGCATTAATTAATAATAAGCTTAAAGAATTCAAATTATGAGAGTCATTTCCTTTTGTTTCAAGTAATTTTTCATCATACGTTCTGTACACTTCTGGAACAAGAATAGAATTCCTAATTTTTAACATAAATGTTTTAAAATTAGCAAAACATATTACTTTTCTCAGTGATCCAAAAAATTTTTTATCGCTAACGAAGTAAAACTAACATTTTGCGAAGGAGAGGCAAAAGACATATTTATCTTCAATAAGCCCTATTTTAAAAACATTTAACACGAAAATACGGTATAAGAGGAAAAAAACAAGTTAGTAATTGATGCATATTTCACGAATATTGATTAATTCATTGCTGAGAAGAAACTTAAAAAAACAGTCGTTTAAATGTTGAAGAATTCATTACTATTGATGCTTAAGAGTGAATAAAATAACTTAAAATGAGGAATTATTAATGTTTGAATGATGGTTAAAAACTTATTTGAATCAATAAAAATAAATAAATAATTTTGCTACATAGAGAAAAAAATAATGCCTTATTATTATTTGTATATTTAACATATTTTAGCATTATTTCAGTTAATTTCTTCAAGTTGAAATAATGGCCAAGTTAAAAGTACCTATTGGTTTTATTTAAAATGCGTGAAAATGTTGTGGGTTTTCGTTGAAGAAACGTATTTTAAATAATTTCTTCCTCACAGCTTTTATAGTATGACTATGGCTAATGTTTTTCTTTATATTTTTATCCATTGGAAAAGAGCCTGTACTAATACTATTGGCTTAGCGTATGTATTTTACATCTGTTATTATTTACATGTAATTATATTTAACGTATTGATTACTTTTTGAATAAAAGTTTTCGTGCAAAATGAACTTATGAATATGAGAATCCCATTACAATGATGTAACGTTTCTTTTCATGATAGTCTACTAGAAACATGGGAGTTTGTGACATATTACATATGTATATGTATTTGTTGTATGATATTGCTTTTTGTAAAAGTACTAGTGTGAAATATACTTATGAATACGACTATGCCATTACAATGATATAACGTTTCTTTTCATGCTAGACAACCAGAAACATGGGAATGATAAGTAAGTATAATATAATGATATATATATTCTCAGTTTATTTATTAATTCTTTTCTTTTCATTATTTTACGTCTCTGTAAAATGTATTTATTTAAATTTTATTATACTTAATAAAGCGTGAAAATTAGCAATAATGCTATATAACTACCTATTTCAATATTTCATCTTAGGGAAAAACAAGTTGTACAATTTCCCATATAAATATAATTTAAATACTTCAATAAAAGTACTAAAATTATTGTTATTTTTCTGATATGAATTTCTGAAATAATACATATCTGATTGAGTTTTTAAGATATTTAAATAAATAATTTATTTGAATTTAAATTCACAGTTTTTAAGATTTATATAATAAAAACAATGGTGATTTTTTTTTGTCATAACTACGTCCTCCTTTCATTATTTAACTATACAAATATCTTAAAATTTAATTAAATAGTCATTAAGTTCACAAATCCTATTGATGAGACGTCAGAATAAAAACAACACCGTTGATTAACTATCTTTGCAGAATATGAAATGTCGATCTCTCTCGAATCCCTCTTAACTCATTATATTCCTGGATTATAATTAAACAATAAAGTTTCAACTTACCAACTCAATCGCACCGATTGAGACTCTTATTGAAAATATTAGTCTTGACCCCTATTGCTCTAACATGGAGAGTCCATTCTAACCATTTTTACTCTACAAACGATGAATTACAATAATTCACTCCAATTTACAAACATCTACCAGTCAGCCATTATCAACTGTCTCCCATCTTATCCCTCCCTTTCTAATTCGCTTGTATATAACTATAATAAAATTAATTCATAACGCTTTTTATATTCATTTAATTTATTTAATAAGGTTTCATTTGGTTGGTAAGAAGTTGGAATTTTATGTAATTCAAATTACAAAAAGCTTCTAAGGTTAGTGATGAGAAAACTGTGAATAACCCATCATTCTGCTAATAAAAATATTAAGATTTTAAATAAAACTGTCCGTCTTACCTGCGTTTTACCATTCTATATAACATGTCCTATTAATCAAAAATTATCCTAAAACAACACTGATTATTTAAAAAAAATGAAGTAATTCCAGTAAAGTAATTCAAAAATTATTAAAAGATCATAAAATACAGTTATTTTAAAATTGAACTTCGCATGTTAAGCTATTTTAACTTGTTTAATATAACATTTTCAATTTTTGATATCGTGCACACTTATATAAGATCATTATATGTAAAAGTTTCCACTTTTAATAATTCTCATACAAACTCATGTAAAGACTCTAAGATTAATAATCTTATTATATTCTGTGTCTAACTCTTTATATAATAAGTCTATTACAAGTAAGACATTTACAATTTATTAACATCTAAAGGTAGGAAAATATTGATAGGAGCTGATTCAAATAATATGTGTATAATAATCTTATTACACATACCGGGAAATCCTTTTATTTAATGGGATTATAAAGCAACAGTTTCCCATATTAATAAGTCGTAAATATTTTCAGCCAGTAAGAACTCATGCAAATTAATCCATGATCAATAATTTAACTATTTACCGTGTTAATTGTTTATTTAATAAGATTATTATAAGTAACAGTTTCACTTAACTATTTTTAAGTGCCAGAAACTCGTGCAAACTATCCGTGTTTAATAAGTTTATAATTTACCGGGTACATCCTTTATTTGATAAGATTAACGTAAATAACAGCTATACATTTCGAAAATTCTTAAATACTTTTAATCGGTGAGCACTCATGCAAAATATTCATGTTTAATAATTTTATTGTTTACAGTGTAGACAATTTATTTAATATTATTTTTGTGAATAACAGTATCACAATTTAATAATTCATACATTTAAGAATTCACACAAAATGCTGATCAGTTTATCAATTATTTTATTAGTTCACACACACGCATTATATATATATATATATATATATATATATATATACAGAGAGAGACGTGGCATAGAGTGATAAAGCTTCCTGATGGCGTCCTGTGGTATTTCTTGCCACATTTGCTCCAATTGTCCGGCTAGGTTATCAACATTCCCTGGCAGATGCATTCGCCTTCCCATCATATCCCAGATATGCTCGATTGGAGAGCGATCTGGCTGGGCGAGGAAGTGTTTGATAAGCTGTAAGACAGCTCATAGCAACACGTGCCATATATGGTCTGGCATTATCTTGCTGAAAAAATAAGGCCGGGGTATTGCGAAAGGAACGGTAGCAAAACAGGTACCAAAATAACGTACCACTGTGTTGAAAGTGTGCCTCTAATGACAACCAAAAGGGGTCCGACTATCAAGGGAAATGGCACCCCAGACCCTAACTCCTGTTTGAGGGCCTGTGTGGCTTGCAATAGTGAAAGCAGGATCGGCACGTTGCCCTGGGCGTCTCTAGACACGTCTTCGATGATCGTCAGGACACAAATAAAAACAGGATCCGTCGGTAAACACTATAAATCCCTAGTCAGCATCATTCTAACCTGATCGAGCCATGCACCACTGTAATCTGGCTCGACAATGTGCAGGCGTGAGTGGCAGGTGGTGTAGCGGTCGGTTCGATCGTAGATTTCGCTCCATCAGCCGTCTGTGAAGGATCATGGTGGACACTCTTGTACGGGTCGTTCGTCCGATGGTTGATAACCATGAATGAGGCGCTGTGACTGCTGATATGACAGTCACTCTGTCCTCCCGATATGCTGTGGTGCTAGGTCAACCGCTACCCTCCTGAC
>BMAW01112941.1:150502-209576 GCA_019974015.1 Nephila pilipes
GGAAAAAGTCCAATTTTTTTTTAAGCGTGCATTTTTCTGAAACTAGGCAGTTTGTCGTCGAGAAAAATTACGTGCTTAGAAAATTCGTGTCAGTTTTATAAGCATGGTTTATGCCTGACATGCAAGATTTTGACGTTAAACGACTCTTAAAAATGCGCACTTTTTCTGGGGTTAAAAGTGTATAATTTTGGGAAATGATGGAAATGACAAACATTTGATGAGATCGTTATTTGTAAATGGTCATTAAAAGTCGGAAAGTTTCATCCCACGTGGGGAAGTTTTTAGTACGACTTTTAAATCACGGAAATTATAATAAATGAAAAAAGGTACTTTATCTCTTATTATAATAGGTCAAAAAACACCATTTTTTCCCCTTAAAAAAGATTTTTTAGGGGGAAAAAAAAAAGGAATTTTTTTTTTTAAGAAAGATTTTTTTTTTTTTTTTTTTGCATTTAATGAACGGGAAAGTGTTGACAGAAATCGTGCAGTGTAAAAATGAAATGGAATATTTGAAAGCAGTTTGAAACTTCCTTTAGTTCATCCTTTTTATTTATTTTTTTTATCCTATTTTTTTTTTTTTTAAAGCCTGTCGCATTTCTTTTTAATTTCCGTTTTACATTTGGCATGTTTCTAAAAACTGTATTTTAAGCTTCTTTCTACCAAGGACTTTTTGTTATTCTTTCGTTCTCTTAAGAATCGTAATATTAAAAACACAATGCAGTAATTGCAGTCACGAACATTATAAACTTTTGAAGGGAAAAAAATTTGCTTGCTATGAAAAATTAATTTTAAATGTTTAATTCTAAATTAAAATATTGAATCTAAATTAAAATATCAGGATTCACAATTGTAAGCGAAAAATTTCATTAGTTCCATCTGAATAAAAAGGCATTTTAATATTTCCTCTAATTAGTATTAATTAATCCATTGGGTTGCTAATATTTACTTCAATTATGGGCTTTTTTGTACTATTCAGTTTTAAGAAAATGAATCTGTAGAAATAGAATTAGAAGGGGAAAAAATCAAAATTTCTTTTCATAGATGTGTTTCTTATGGTGTGTCATTTTTACAACTGCGTAATTTAAAGGAATCTTCGAAAACAATTGCTTATAATTCGGGATTTTTTTTAGATAAATCGAATATGTTTCACACATTTAATTAATTAATTTATCAACTTTCCAATGATCTATAACAAGTTGGCATCTATTGACGGAAAGAAGTCACGAAGTAGCTATAGCTACTCAATCCATCTCACAACCAGTAATTTTACATTGGCCTTGAAATGTGAAGCCGGCCGTCATTTGACTTTGTAAGCCAATAGCTTAAAAAATAAACTGTTTCTAATAAATTTTAGTTTAAATTGAATTAATTGATTATCTTAAAGCCAAAACAGTGAAAAATTAGGCCCTGTCTTCAGAATGTTGAGTTTAGAACAATTAATAATAGGAGATCGATTCGAAAAGCGCTCAGATTAAGAATACGGAATGGAAATATCATTCAAAGACGATATCAACAAATGAATCACCTTTAATAGAGTGTGCCAGATAAGTTTTGTAATGTTGTTGTAGTTGTTACTTATTCCCCTTGGCTTAGACAAACTAAACTAAGTCCAGGAGACCATGTCGCACAATCAAATCAAAAACTACACCCCCTCATTCAGCAGCTGATACACAGAGGCACCGATACAATCTAAGATATGAGAACAAGAAGCAATGGCAGAACAACGACAAACAGCTTAAGTCTTCTCGTTTCCGTTGAACATTTGACTCTTTAAGTGACCAGTCCTAAGTCTAGATAGAGTGGTTTGAGCGAGTCTTGGACAAAGCACTACAAGGACAGTCCAGGGGACTCAGCGGCATACCGAGCATGTTCGGGCGGGGTCCTCCAAGTGGTGTTTACGTATATTAGATGAAAACTGGAAGTGGACCTTATTAGTATGCAGTTCGGCGGTAGGAGTTGTGGGGATTTCGCCACTTTCCCCAGCCAGTAGATCAGCAACTTCGTTTCCGTAAACCCCAACATGCGAGGGAATTCACAATAAACACACAGAAAAATTTTAATTATTAAAAGAAAATAATTGATACATTTGGATAAAATTTATTCTGCTTATTAAACTTAATATTGTAAATTATAGTTATTAATCTTGATTTGTTTTATTTTTGGAATCTGCATATTGAACCCGCAGAATGGAGATGACAAGAGTTCAGTTTGACGAGTTTTATAGGGGCGGCCATAGAAAGGTCAAGAAACGCTATGTAGGGAAGTCATTAGAAAAATAAACAAATAAAAATTAAAATCCTATCTCGGTTATTTCTTAGTCATTATTAAATTTTTCGTCACCACTGAGTAATAATTAAAATTTTTCAATACTGATTGCTACGTCAATCTAGATGACTTCCTGAAACCAAACAAATCTATATTAATTCCTATAATTTACAATATTATGTACGTTAAGAGCAATTAATATAGGGAATAAATTTTATCCAGATAATTTAGCTACTTCTTATAGAAATTACTAACACTTTACTATACCCTTTCGTATATTAATATAGGAAAAAAATGCGACCAGAAAAGATAAATTTGTTTTAAAAAGCTTAGAGTTCTAATAAAAAGTTAAAAACACGCTCTATATCAATATCATTATCGGCCAATATTCTGGTTGCCATAACAAAACAGATCTCGAATCATTGTGCAATTAATTTATTATCTTGTTTATGAATTTAACATATCTATAGATTATTGCCAGCAAAGTTTCCAAGCATCTACACCATTAGTGTTTGGGCATTTTAAAGACCTTCCCTTTTAAATTGCGACGTCTGATGTAGATGCAAACCTTTGCCATGGGAATCAGAAGGCAACGGGGCAAAAAAAAGAACATTCACCCTAAGTTAAAACACATTCTCTGCTTTAATTAAAGTAATCAGGCGCTTCATGTTTACTTGGAAAAGTTTTCCTAGTTTCGATTAGTTTCCTTCGTTTCAGAAAGGTGAGGGCAAAAGGGTGCTCAAAATTAGTTTCGTCACGACAGCTCAACTGGATACAATTCGTTTTAAAACTCGACTCCAAACTCATTACAGAAGTAGAGGAGGAATGGATATGAAGGAAGAAGGGGGTTGAATGTTCGTGTTTTTACGATTGGGATTCGAAGAATAGGATTTGCGTTCTTTCGCCGTTAAAAAAGTTTAGAGAGCAATAAATAAATATATATATATATATATATATATATATATATATATATATTGCTAATATTTAAAAAAAAACAATATTTTCGGAAAAGTAGTTTTAATTCAATATATTTATCGTACATTTTGGATTAAATTCCAAAAAGTTTTGATGAGGTTAAATAGCGTTTCAAACAGGAATAGTTTAAGTCTCTTGTAAAATTAGTATTTGTACACTTTCTCAGCAAGATACGATTTTCATTTATAATATTGGTGGTTGAAAGGAATATTAATATGGTATGCGAAAGTAATTGTTAACTTCGTATAAAATTTAAATTCTGACAGTTTATCTATATTGTTCTTGAAATAATTGAGAACGGCACTTAATACAAGAGACATGAGAAATCATATCCATGAGTTCGTTAAAAATGTAAAATCGTACCTGGAAACTGGAAGAACAATTAAATTACCATTTACGAATTAAAACCACTAAGCATATGAAGGTCATAAAAGAATTTTCTAACGTGTTATTGAAAGCCATATCCTTCAACTACGCTCCATTTTTTACACTATATAAGCGTTTCTTAAAATCTTCACTAAAAAGTGGTATTTAAATCGTGACTTTTGGAATATGATCTTATGAATAAATTTTTGAATTAATATCGATTTTGCAATGTAATTTTACGGATACGGAATGCTATCTTATTAGGGCGAATAGTAATAACAATAATTCTGTAATAAATTTTGATTACGGAAACATTCAATGAATAAACATTGATAATTATTAACTAGTATAAATCTGTTTTATCTAGATTTAAGAGAGAACTCCCCAGCCATGAAAAAAATAATTCAAGATAAAAATGGTAAAATTTTTATATGGTGGCAAAGTTTATGAAAAAAAATTATTTAAATATTAGTTAAAACTTTGTAAAAAACCTCATTTCTCTCTCGTCTTTAAGATCACTTTTTCTGCGAAATTCAATATATCTTCCATAGATGACGCAAGGTTACTACACAAATTACGTTACTAAGAAAATTATTGAAATATTAGTTAAAACTTGCCTCAAATGTCTAAATATTGCATTGTCAGGCGAATAAGAACGATTCCCAAAGTTCCAGAGCTCTAGCTTAATGGGAAGTTGGTTAAATTAACGATCGAAAACTTGATGACACACACACACCAAGTGAAATTCAGAAAAACGTTTTAAAATAAAAAATTCGAGATAAAAACCAACGTTTTTAAAAACAACGTTTTTATATAGTGGCAAAGTTTATTAAGAAAAATTATTGAAATATTAGTTAAAACTGGTCGCAAATATCTAAATATTGCATTGTTAGGCAAGTAAGAACGGTTCCCGAAATTTCAGAGCTCAAGCTTGATGGGAAGTTGGTTAATTTAACGATAGAAAATTTGATGACACATTGATACACACACACACACAGAAACACACACCAAGTGAAATGCATAAAAACGTTAAAAGTAACTAAAATTAAATATTTCATCCGGTAAATTAAATGGTTGGAATGCAGTTTAACCCAATCACTCTTGGCGACAAGAATTATTTGGCAGTATTTTGCCAAATGTGGCTACCCTGGTCCGTTTTACGGACTTAACGTTCAGCCAAACAAAAAAATCGCCAAGTTTGGTGCCAGTTTTTGAAATCGCGCCAAGTGATTGGACTAAACAGCATTATTGAAGAAAATACTAGCTAAAACTTGTCGCAAATGTCTAAGTATCGCATTGTTAGGTAAATGAGAACGATTCCCAAGGTTTCAGAGTTCTAGCTTGATGGGAAGTTTATTAAATTAACGATCGAAAATTTGATGACACACACACACACACCAAGTGAAATTCATAAAAACGTTTAAAAATTACCCCCCCCTCATCCATCTAAGTAAAATACAAGCCCTTAAACTTGGCTCCATAATATCTGTTATTTTCGCATTTCTCAAAATAATCTTCAAGGAGATCGAGATTAATATTACTTGCAATTTTTAGAATATTATCTTATGTATTTCATTAAAGTGATAATAAATAACAATTTAACTGGCCGCAATTCAGTTTGTGGTTGATTTTTTTCTCGCCAATATAATATAGCTAGGATTTAGGCATAATTTGGTAATTAAGGTGCGTAAAATTTGGCATAAAAAGTCTCAGAAAATAAAAACAAAGCCAATAAATTGGCGCTTATTCGATCTTATACTGCTTCATCATCTTCTGTTGTTTCTGTCATATATTTTGATCGATAAAAAATACAATAAATGGGCCTCAACATATATTAATTAGAAATTAACAAATTAATGATGGCTAACATTACTTGAATTTATAACCCAATTCGATTTTGTTTCTTATAGAACACCAAAAACGAATAATATTTTTTGTGATTTTCAGATCAACCACCCCTTTGCGCCAAGACACGGACGATAGGAGAGAAATCATGACAACAGCCTTGGAAACAGAAGACAAATGCCCTGACGTCATACCTGGTAAGTGAAAAGCGAAAACAACAAAAAAAAAGCATCAACATTTTTATGTCCCTTCATTTTTTCTTCACCCCATAAACCATCCCTTAAATGCAACGCCAGATGAGATACTTGTTTCAAACCATTAACCACCGGAATACATTTAGGACGCGAAATGTAAAATATGGTATATCCCTCAGGTATTTGAAAACGGGCGACATCTGGATTTTTAGGGCTCCGAAAACATTATCTGGAGATTGTGTTGGCACTTGATTTCGGTAAAAGAGGGAAGTGTATAAAACTGTTCGCGCTTGCAGCTTTGAGTACGTTCTGTTCTGTCAGTACGGTATTTATTGAGCGTAGTGTTAAATAAGGCGTTACACTTGCTACATGTCTTGGTAGAAAGTACAGATATAAAGTTACTATGTAAAAAGGGGGAAAGACGGCAATTTAAATGAAATAGTTTTATGTACAGAAGCGTAGTGTTAAATAAAGCATTTGGAGTTTTATTTCTTTTAATGCTCGCATTTTCTCGATCTTTTGAATTACTTATTTAAACAAAGAGGGTGTTATATTCAAAGAATACCTTAAGAAGAAAATGGCTGCTTTATTGTGCAATTTGTGTCGCATAAATCTAGCATAAAAAGGAAAGATGATTGTCCAAAAAAGGAATATTTGGATTTCGTTGCTCCTGGTTCCACAAATGTAAATTTCTCAGTTTATAAGAGTTATCGAAACTTCTTTAAGATCTTTTAAAGTTAACTGAAGATCTGGATCTTTTAAATATTTAAGGATGTTTTTAATTATGTATCGTATGTTTCTATTCTTTCGACACATTTAAGATGTTAATGCTTGTGTCCAGAAAGAAACAAATGCTATAAATAAATAGCTTTTTATTGTTCTCTTATTTTCAATACGTTTCTTCTTTTTGAATGGACCCTGTTTTCAATCTTTTACAGTTGTGGTAAATGAAAAAGTAAAAGTACTCCATCATTAATAATACTGGCAAATAATATGTTTGCTTAGTTCAAAGTCTTTAAATTATACAATCAAGAAATGAAATTTTAAAAATGTAATAAATGACACGATATACAAGTTGCATATCGGATTTGATAAAAATGGAAATAAACGGTTATAATGTAAAATAAAGTAATTCCGCATTTGTATTTAGAACTAAATTGTTTAACAGTACTTTTTTTGGTGATGAACATTATTACAATTATGCATTCTACAAACATTATAAAAAGCTAGCTTGCGTGATATTATAGTTGTACATTTTTCAGCTTATAAAAATATTTATCGAAACATTTTTGAAATAAATTTTAAGTTAATCTGGAAATTAAATCAATTAAGTATTTAAAGAATTTTTTAAAAATATTTTTTGAACACATTTAATGCTATAAAGTTCACGAAGAAAGATGAGCAAAAAAGCTTTTTATTGTTCTGTTGGTTTCACTACATAATTTTTTTTCGAATTGACATGTTTTTCAATCTGTTACAGTTGCCATAAATGATGAAGTAAATAAAGATTCCATCGATTATATTCTTTTCTTTGTTTTGGTATTAATAAGAGTCTCACATTCTTTATTAATTTTTTAGTCATCTAAGGGGCTATTATTTTAGTTCGATCACTTTTGGCATACCAGATCACTTTTCAATTTTTTATCGTTGTTTCAATTTTAATTACATGTAGCTGGTACAATATTCATTTTAATAATTTATCGTTTGCTTTAATTTTCATTATATGTAGCTGATATAATATTCAATACAAAATATATCATTTGCTTTAATTTTATTTAAATTTAGCTTAAATATACTCAATTTAGTAATTTTATCGTTTGCTTTAATTTTAATATCAGAAAAGTTTACTATTGTCCATTTCTTTATATTTCATCGTTTACTTTAATTCATGCACTTAATTGAGTAATTTAATAATAATTACAAAAAAGCGCAACTTGGGTGGCTAAATATGTTCTTTGCAAAACTTTGCATAGAATTGTTTTATTTTTTTTTAATATTATTTACATTTGTTCATCTTATAAAAAAAAATTTTGTGTCAATTTTCAAAAACTATTACTAATCAGAAAATTAATTTGCATCATCCCTTATATTGTTAAAATCTCTTTTATAGAAATAAAGTTATCCAAAGATTTTTTCTGAAAATTAATAATTTGCCGTCTGTAAAATTAATGAAATAAAAGAAATACAACGAGCTGGAAATTCACTTCAATACCAATATCGTTTGTCAACCAAAAATGCAAAAGTAAGAAACAGTTTTCAGGTAACACGACAAAAATCATGGCTTCGCAATTTCTTAAAAGTCCAGATCAATTTAGTTCTATTTTCTGTCCATTATTACATTCCGTATAAATTTAGGTAAATCATTTCATATAGGTTAATAGTACTCAATTTGTGCATGTGAAGTTTGCTTTAATACAATAAGAACTGTTGAATAATAGATAAACAGAATGAATGAAGAGTTGATAAGTGAAAAAAAAATAAAAATATGCTTACTAAGGCTGCTCTATAATTTAATACTGCGTAGTTTATTCAATTAAACAGTCGATCAATGAAGAAAAATAAGTTTACTTTATTTATAAGTAATACTATTTCCATTCTATTCCGTAATAATTTATGAGCTAAAATCTAAGCAAATTATGGAAATAATTATAAAATAATCATTATTTTATCGGAGGATAATATAATAAAATCATAACTTTAATTACAAGAAATATTAACTTAAAATATTTTATTCTAAATATTGGCTTAAAATAGCTTACTTTAAATATTAGCTTAAATTAGTTTATTCTAAATATTGGCTTAAAATAATTGATAATTAAATAATTGCTTAGTATTTACGTTAATTTATAAAAATTTAATAAAGAGATAAATGTTGAAAATTTATATATAACACTCTAAATCAAATTCTGAATTTTAGGATTTAAGATGTTTTAGTGAAAAATTATAACTGAGTATTTTTAAATAAGTAACATAATTCAAAAAAAATCTTAATTAACGAATGAGTAAATAAAAATTTGCGATTGATTTCAAAATGTGAAATTAATAAAGAACACAAACGATAAAATATATTTAATAGCTCAAAGTACGTTTAAATGCGTAGCATTAAATTCATCAATTATTTTCGGGAAACTTTAAAAATAGTGAAGTTTAAATGAATTAAAATTTTATTTATAGTACTGCGAAAATGAAAAGGAAAGCAGATTTTTATAGGGTTTTCAGACTTTTAACCTAAATAATATTTATTTACATTTTCTTATTTTATTCTAATAACCAAATGAAATGGAAACTTTAAATAAATTAATTGAAATCTTCATAAAAAAAATAGAAAATGATGTTATTAATTTATTAACAATAATGAAAGAAATTAATTTATTATTTGTATGAAATGACTATTTTTAATTCTTAATTTTAAAAGTTGTTATGCGGTACTCGCTATTCATTAAACATTTGTTCTAAACTCAAGAACTAAAAAAACATTAGTTTCTTTTAAATACAAATTTTATTTGAAGCGTAATTTCTTATACAGTTATTTACTACTTGCTCATTAAAATTGCAATTAATAATACAAAGCCATCGCATTTTTATTTGTAAATTTCTACTTTTTCTCCTTCGGAAACTGCGTTTTAATGATGTTTTTTCAAGATATCATAGCGAATGCTTCTTTCTCTAATTCCTTTTGGGACTCTCTTGTAATTTGTTATTTCGCATAATACCTTAATACAATGGGAACGTTAACTATATTGCTTAATTTAATTTCTCTTTCCTTTGTCATTTTTGAATTTATTTTTCATAGCGATTATAAAAAAAGAACTTGAAAGGTATATCTTTTATATTTAGTTTTATGTCTCTTGCTCTAAAATACTACTCCTAGAAAAATAAAATAAAAATACTTAATGTTATTTTCAACCCAATTTCAGACATTCTGAATTAATTGTAAGATATTTTTTTTTTGAAAATAAAGTTTCACTACTGGTAAAAGCAAGCTAAAACTAACATAAGCTCATCTGCGCAAACTCAAAAAAGCACGTAATTGATATGACAATACTATGATATTTTGTTTACCCTACTAGCACACATTTTTAATCAATATAGTTATTTATTCATTATTATATAAAAGCTAATAATGTAGTAAGTTAATAAATATAAGTATATAGTAAGTATAAAAATATAGTAAGTTAATAAAGTAGTAACTTAATAAATTAAGTTATACAGAGTAAGTATAGTAAGTTAATATAGTAAGTTAATAAATTTAAATTACTAATTAAATAATCACATAATTAAATAAGTAACATACGAGTATTCTTTAAAATAAGTAACCAACACTCAATATGTTTATCATGCTTGTGAAGCAAAAAAATTCGCGCTTCACTCCTAAAGATTAATATTATAAATTGCTACTGAGATCTTACCTTTGATTAACTGGATCCAAGTCAGTAATTAATGTATATGCTGTATCCGACGAAATATCCATTTACCGATGATCATTTCATACAAATCGTTGAGTAAATGCGTCCAATATCTCTCTTTTGCTACTAACCTTTTTTCAATCTCTTTTTACTGATTCCTCCAACTTATTTTAACTTTTATCAGTCTCCTCTTCCCTTGCAATCTCCTTTCCTCCGAGAAATATCATAAAGTTTTAATTATTTACTAAAATAACCGAGATATTTGGATAAAATTTAATAAATTTTAATATTTCAGGACTAATGAACAATGAACTGTAGTAATAACAAAGGCCGCGAGTTCGAAACCATGACCACTAAATTACCACTTTCCTTTACTACTGATTCAAAGTGTTACTTTTATGAAATAATAACATATCGGTATTGATTGATGCAAACATATTTATTTGAAAATTATTCAGAATTAGAATTCTCCAAAAAAATGTTCGAATTTAATACGATGTTAGGCCTTTGAGTTTTTTTGCAGATTTCGGGAATATTGGGGCGAATAAATGATAAAAATCCACTATTGCTTCCTCTTCCGAAATTTCTCAAACTCTCGTATTTCCTTGTTTCAATGTCAACCGTTTTTGGAAGCTAGATCTCTCTCAGAGAGATGACCATGAAAATAAAAATGCGTGTAGCATTTTTTTTTAAATTAAAACTGGGTATTCACCTTGATAGAGATCTACAATAATTCCAAATATACCCTTTCTTTAACAGACATTATCATATAATTTGCTTGAAGTTTTCATGCCACTCGATTTCGTAATTTTTCATTACAATAAGGTGTGTAATAAGCTTATGGTACCACATGCATAACTAAGAAGTTCAACAGTCATTCATGTTTACTAATTACATTCCCATATAAAATGTTTTATTTTGCTTTAGGCAACAATTTATTATTACGAATTAGTGAAATTTTTTTTCTATTAAACTATTTTTATTATGAATTATTTCAAATGGTTTCGTAGAATACCAGTGTTCTACGGATCACGGATTGAAAAAACCAGGGTTCTAGAGAACTTTGTCATACACTTAAAAACTTATTTCTTAAAAATATATTTAAAAAAAAACTTCTTTAAAAAAAACAAGCTTTTATTTAAAGATAGACCAAAAGGTATAAAATATTTTTTTTATCGAAAACTTATATATATTATTTATAATCACTTGAAGCGTTCGTGTTAGATACCTAGGTCTATAAATTAAATACTATAGCAATTTTCTTATAACGATATCAAAATAAATATAAACGCCTTAAGATTTTATAAATTACTTATTATTTTAAAAAAAGAAAATTATTTACCCTTTAGTCCATGTTTGAAAAAAAAAATGATTTAAATTTTTTTAATTTTATTTATTTAATTATTTTTAGTCACGAAATTTTTCTTTAATTAACTGGATCCGATGAAAGGAAGTGATTTAAGGTTTAAGTTCAAAACCTAAGCTTTCCCACCAAAGTTCGTCACTGTTTGAATATACCATAGAACTGTATTATCATTGGAGTTAGGCTTGCTTGCAAAATTCCATTTCGATTAAATGATACTTGTAGGAAGTGGTTAAAATTCAATTACTATAAGGCGCGGGCATCAAATCCCTCCCCCTCCCTGCTCTCCAAGCTCACCACTGCTTGAGTGTACCATAATTTTGTACTTTAGTCGGAGTAATAAGGCATGAAAAACTTCAGATCGATTGGAAGATAAGAAGAAGATTGAAATTCGACTGCAAATTTTGAACTAGAAAGACATACATATAAACATATAAAGTTAAATTAAAGCTTGCATAAACACTTTAAATAAACAACTAATGTATGAAATACAATATTTTCAACTGTTTCTCGTTTCTATGTAACACGTTATTATATTTAAATACACTTAAGCTTTCGATTATAAAAATGGCTCCTTTAACCTTACACAGGTCTATTCTTGTCGCAAAATACTTAACTAAAACGGAGAACGAACTAATTTAAGACCCGACTTCCTCACAATTTCGAGCTTATTACGGCTCAGACCCCGAACTAATTTTCTGGTGATAAACGCAATTTAAATCAACTCCCGACTCGGGATTTATGTGCCTCCATATCAGCCGAAACGTGAACCTTGAAATTTTCCAAAAGACCAGAGAGAAACTAACCCTGGTCTTAAGAGTCATCGAAAATTTTCGAGTTTTAAGATTTTCCCCTATCACCGAAAGGGGAGTCCAGTCCACATAAATCAACAGAAGTGTTCTAAATGAAAGCCTCACAGCGATTGGCCGAGATTTTATCCGACGTTCTTGAATAAGATGGATCGAGGAAATGGCGAATTTTGGAACGGATATGGAACTCGACTCGTTTCACCCGTATATAATATTTCAGAAATTCTAGAGCGTTTTAAATTGGAAACTTTTCCCAAAGACTTGGAGGGATTCTTCGGGATAATGAATTCCACCTAAAAGTGAATACCTACTAATAGATACGTTACTCAACTGAAATCTAAATTTGAGAATTAAGTCTCTGAAATGTTTGAGACAGAATATTTAGTTGAATAGGTATCCTTTGAAACACGGAATTTTAGATATTCAGTATGTTACTATTTAACTTCGAAGATATAAATGTATAGAAATCAATCTGTAAATTTAATTACTTTAAGTTTATTTTAAATTCATATTTAATGAACCATGTTCCTAATATTTACGTAAAGATTCTGAGCCATTAACCAAATAGTATGCTTAAATTTTGTTTATATATACATTAAACCAAATATTCAAATTAGATTTTTAATTTATCATTCAAGTTAAAATCGATTTTCATGCAAGAGTAGCACAAAGTACGATACACATTTTTGATTAATTATTTATTCAGAATTGAGAGTTTAAACATAGATCTAGATTTATTGACAACAAACCTTGTCATTTACAACCACTAACAAATGAAAAGGAATACGAATGCATTTATATATATATATATATATATATATATATATATAATACATGCTTGATGTCTTATGTAAAAAATTATCTTTTTAATCTGGTTAATTTATTGTTTAGATTGTTCTTTTCCTCCTGGTTCAATATATATCTCTGTCTATAAATCATTTTTCCGTTGGGATTGTTTGGTACCTGTAAAGCAATGTTAAAGGCTAGCTTCAGAGCTTATATATATATGTGTGTGTGTGTGTGAATGTGTGTGTGTGTGTGTGTATAAAGAGTGATAGGTTTTCCTTGTTATTCATGCTTTGGTTTGTAACTTTTCTTGATTTAAACTTTATCTTTTTCCTTTAAATGTTCTGTCCAGTATCTTCCTGGTATATTGATCTCTTTCTTAATCGTTTTGTTGTGTAAATTTTCTCTCTACATTTTGTTCTATGTTTCCGGCAATCAAAAATTTAATAATTTGCTTGTACTTATACTACAATTTTTTTTAAAAAGTATTATTTGTTGTTGTTTCTAATTCTTATTTTTTCTTAATGCTACGAGTATCTTCTATGTCGGGAGTGACCAACCCACGCCCCTCCCCACCTCGTTATCGGCCTGTGGTCCAAGCAGCAGGGTCGTTTGAAAGAATATTTAAAATTTTATTGCACACAAATGTTCCAAAATTACACTTTACTATGGAAATATCTCAATACATTGACTAATCACAATCGTTCTTCTATATTCCTATTAATAAGCAATTGCATTGTTAAGTTCATTACGAAAAAATCGGCACGGGCAGGCTTGCGGGAGGGGGAGATGCATAGTATATATCTAAACAGCAAATCTACTGAACCGTGCGGAATAGTGCGGATTTACATAGCTAGACTCAGTGCAGGTAATTTAATGGGCAAATTGCGCAAGCGAACAGATTCCAATATATCTGCGAGAAGCCTAACATATTTGGCACAAAAGCGTATGGGCCCACTTAGACTGACTGCTCGATGTTTTTGAAAGCTAAAATTTAGCACAGTATTGTGTTATAAGTGAAGGATAGTTTTTTAAAATTGTATTTATACATATACATTTCATTCAATAAAAATATAATTCCTCATATTTAATTGCAAACAGATTTCTCGTATGAAGCTTCAAAGGATTAGTCGCCTCTTATGACGCAACAGGTAAAAGTAATAGTAGTTCTAATTTTGAAGATTTAGAATGGTGTTATATATATATATATATATATATATATATATATAAAGGGAAAAATACACATACATATATATAAAGGGAAAAATACACATACAGAGATCTCGTCAGTCAGCCAATGAAAGTTTAAGCAATAACCCCTCCCACGCACAATGATGACAAATTTGACGCGTATTTTGGTATTGATGCTAAAGTGGACGACTTTTGCAAGAAAACGAATTTTTTAGAAAATGCTGGAATCTTGGCAGAAAATCGGAAGGTAAGAAATTTAAAGAATTCACATCTGAATTTTCTCTGTGACGTCATACTTGACAAGAAGTGCTATAATTACGGTGATATGAGGAAAGAGAGTGAATCGATCACAATTGGATTAGAATCAGCCGGCATTGGCTAATTGGATCAGCCGAGTAATTGTCACAAGCGTTGCTGATTGATTCATCCTGGATCGGCCTATATCTGTATCTGGAATTTAACGGAAGCCTTTGGAGTCCATACGAAATATTATTTATTATTCTAGATATTTGTTCGTATTGTCAATTAGTAAACTTATGAGCTAAGCGTTACTGAAAGTGCTGGGACTGTCATTAGAGCAGCTGCTTTTGTATTCGTGTTGCTACTCTGTGCAAGTGCTGTGTTTTCCATTTGTGCAGCAGATCCATCCAAGCTTTGCTACCCGTATTTGTCTTGTCCAAAATATTCGTGAATACAGCGTCATTTGCAGTTATCTTCTATGTTAGCTGTATTCGCTCGTACATCCAATTGCGATCTGGAGTAATTTTCGCAACAATACACACACACACACACATATATATATATACATATATATATATATATACATACATATATATATATAAACACACACACATATATATATATTAGTAAAAAATAATTCAGTTTTAAGAAAAACAGAGAAAAAGTATAAAAATTAATGAAATTTTGATTGCTTGAACTATCGAACAAAGGTGAAAAAAAGCTGCCTAACAAAACAATTAAGAAGATTTCTATATGCCAGAAGGAATAGTAAATAGATAATGGTAAAAAAATAATAAATTTCAGCTCATGGATAAGTACAAACCAAAGCCTGAAAAAAAAAACAGAATAGAAAAAAATTTATTCTTCTATATGCAAGAAAAAAAATCTTTATATCATTTTTATAAATATATTTGTTCATTAATGAAAGAAGAAAAAATTAAGGTACTAAATTAATGGACTATTTAACAACATTTTATGTTGCGTTTTGTACGTTTTATTTATATAGCTTTCACTGTTTTAATGCATAACTCACAAAGAAATATAATTGCTAATGTCGCATTACTAAAATCACTTTGGTCTCACTAACTGATCCATAAAACTGGTGAATATATTTGTGAGAAACTTTGTTTTCCTTAAGCAAATATAATAACTTTGTAATCTTTTTTCACTTTTTATAAATTCTTTAAGATGGTGAATGGCGGAAATTTCACTAATATTAATTTGCAGTAATTCTATAATATCATTCGTATTTATTCTATCCTATTTTAAAACACAGTTTGACAATTTATCGAAATTAACATTGGATTACCATATGAAAACCTTCTTAAAAAACACAGCACTTTTCCATGTTCTTTTAAAACATATATATACTTCTTTATTATTGGAATGTTCGATATTGTCCATAACTATGATTAATATAAATTTTTGAAAATATAAAAATTCGAGAAAAAAATGAGTGATATACTCGGCTAGCTATTAATGAAATAAATTTAAGTGCGTGGGGATTGTATACAGATCAATACAAGAAATAGAAAAAATGACAGATATATTTAAGCTTTTTGAATAAATTTATTAGCTAAGTTAGCAAAAAGCATCAATTGATACTTTTACTAATCACGTAAGATTCCATTTTGATGAAATTTATTTCTGTAGTAATTTAATAGTTACATCTTCGCTTGAAACTGAATTATATTTAATACTTGTGACATATTTTTTTCATTAAATAACTTTATAACCGTCTTTTTTAAGGGGACTTAGTACCTTTGCACCTTCAAAAATTCGATTTTTTAAATTTGTATTCAAAAAATAGTGTTAAATGTTAGGAGCATTTTAAAGCAAACCGCGTCAAAATCCGACAATTATTACGCCCTGTGCAACAACAAATGAAAATGTCTAAAGTGGCTTGTTCTATGTAATGCAATGTAAACAATCCTCTTTTTCTCAGTTTCTTATTTTCACACTTTCCCACAGGATTAAAAAAAATGTTTCGCATGCAGAGCTTTAAAATTTTATATGAGTGTTGTACTTGTAGAGCTTTATTACGTGAACCTCACTTTTGTTAATAGGATGATTAGATTTTATTTTATAACATGATACACGAAAAAAAAGTTACTAAATACAAACTTGATAATATTTTTAATTTTTCAATATTTTTTAATGTAAAATAAATTTAAAATTTGAGATTTACAGAATAAGGTTATTATTTAGCTTTAATTTGGTATAAGGATTATGGTTCTACTGTACATATTTTAAATGTTATCTTGTGGGTAACGTAAGGTAAGCTATTTTATTTTTTAAATTTTTGTACTCATATTTCATGTTGTATAAGAAAATATATTAATTTAATAGCAAAACTTGACCCAATATTTTAAACTATACATTTTATTACACAAACTGGCAAAGTTTCATATTGAAATGAGCAAAAATTGTTGATTTATGAAGAATCGAAAAAAGAGAGAGGAGAGAGAGAGAGAGAGGGTTTGTTAAAATGTTCTACTTTTGATTTCGAAAGGTACTAAGTCCCCTTAAAGTCTAATTAAATAGTCCATAAGTTCAAAACTCTGAAGATCCGTAAGAGAATGAAAACGCAGTTAATTAGCTATTAATACAGAATACGTGAAAAATTTCTCTCTCCTTCTGTCTCGAATCTCTCTTTATTCAATTAAATCTGGCATATATTCTAATAATATAGAAAAAAGGCTTGGCTTACCAGACCACTCATTCCGAATCAAGCACTTCTCTATTATATCAGATTCGACTCCTATTATTCTGATAAGGAGTTACTTCCAACATAGCGATTAATTAGAATGATTTATTTCAATCTATCAACAAGTAGTTAACCTCTTTCTCCTTTCTCTTTCTCTTGAATTCTGTTTTGTTTATATATCACTCGATCCTTAATTCATTTCATTGCACTTCTTATTTTCATATTATATACCTAATCTTATTTCATTTGGTTGTCAAGAGTTAGAATTCCATGCAATTCAAATTACTAAAAACTGCCTAAGGTTAGTGAATAGAAAATCGCGAATAGCAAAACGTCACAAATTTAGGTTGACGCAATGTTTAGAAAAAACTCATTATTATTGTTTAGTATATACTACTATATTTGCATTACAGTATTATTATATATATTTACTCAATATCCAACACAATAGTTTCCTTGGAATACCTTAAATCTCCTTAATGTCATTATTTTTATCAAATTAACTTTCAACGATGGATGTTTAAAAATAAAATTTTAATAAAATTTTGTAAACTTGATAAGAAAGTTTATTCAAATATATTCAAAAATGGTTTTAGAAATTTTGCTTTCTTCGTTTGAACTTCGCTGATTCGATTTTTTTCCACCAAGACTCCATTGTCAACAAAAACTTCTTTACACAAACTTTTAAAAATCTTCAATGCATTTAACGCGATTTCTTCAAAGCAAACGGTTCTTTCAAAGGGTGTAAAGAAGACCATTTTTTTTCCCTACCCAAACCCCATCGCATTTTATTCTTTTTTCCCCCTGTTACACAAAACACACCTTTCCCATTCACGGTAGCAGTCACGGGCCATTTAAAGCAGACGATAATTCTCAGCTAGAAAAGAATATATCGCAGAAAATTTCGAATCATTCCAAACGCGCGGGAATATCACGAGAAATGAAATAAAATAAAAACAAAAAATGAAAAAAAAAAAAATGAAATCTATATATTTTTCTCTGCTGAAACTTTGGATGTTTTATACATGAATTTATTTTTTCCAAGTGTGGCATTGCTTTTGAATTTCGTTATCTAGCCTCGTATCCCAGCGTTGGTTCTATACCTTTAAATGGGTTTTCTGCCAGCAAAGGGAGAAGAAACATAAAAGCGAATAAAAATGTGTAAATGCATCTTTCAATAGGATACATATTTTATTTTGTGCGTTTCAAGGCAAAAATTTATGTCTCATGGTGGATACTTTAAAAAAAAATAACTCGGATATTTTTCTGCGAGGGCGTATCAAACAGAACTAGTTGAAAACCAGCCTAAAGTGGCTTTCTGAAGCTCATTAAACTTTAGAGTGAAAAGAAAAGATTTTCTTTTCTACTTTCTTTATATCTCTAGAGGTTAGTTTTGATACATTTGTTGCTTTTTAGTTTTCGTGCAAATAATTCTCAAACATTAATGTCTTGTTTTAATTTTTAGAACTTTTGATTAAGACAGGACATGTTAAAACTTCAAGTATGTAAAAATTATTATTAAGCATAAATATCAATTTTATCATCTAAAATAATTTCGTTAAAGAAATTGTAATGTAAAAATGATACAATGAGTATATCATAAAAATAGTAATGCAAAATTTAATAAATTTTAAATTATTTCTTTTAAAAATCGTTTGTTTCATTTTCATACATACACACACACAGACACACACACATAACATATATATATAGCTGCAATGATTTTAGGTGCGAAACCTCATTTAGCCTTTATGCAATGATCGAAATATGAGGATTTTATCTGATGTGATGTCTAAAATTTTTAAGGATTTCATCATAACTCAAAACGGAATTTTTACCCTCTTAGGGTAACCACAAACGTCCCATCTGGCTCGAGATCCACAAAAACATGACAGAACGAATAATTTCGTACGGCCCTGAAGTCGCCAAAAAGGAACCAAACGTATTTTCTTACCTTCTTGCGAGAAGTTTATTATGGACGCATTGGCTTAACATCTTGATAGATAATTTGGGAGGATTGCGGAGAAACAATGAACGTTGACAGGAAATTTTGTGGCCCATACGGGAACCCAACTCCTTCACGCAAGATTCTTTCAAGGCCACGCAACCGTTGTGAACGAGAAACCACCCAGTTTCTACATAGAGACAAAGACGTCGAACTCAGTAATGGTAATGTTCTCTCCATGGGGTTGTTCCACCCCGATGGGGAAAAGGAAAATAATAGAAGAATTCCGCTTTTTCGAAGATGTTTGTAAAGAAAATTGAAATCTTTTCGCCACCAGTAGCTGTGCTTAAGTAGATCGTTTTAAGAATATCTTTACACAAGGAAGAAAAATGATTGGAAGTTTAATCAAGATATGAAAGTGGTTTAAAAATTGCTCGAGTTAGGAAGGGACTTGTTGATTTTGTTAATGGTGCACTAGAAGCAACACGAGGGTTATTGGCGACAGACACCATACCAACGGGAGGTCTTTGTGACCGATTGATTTAATGTGCATCAGCTCCGGCTACAAGGCAGGTCTTTAGTGGCATCAAGGCTGGAACGTACGACTCCACGAAAACCTCCAGCCGCGAGTCCGCAGCTAGGCTAGCGCGGCCACAGTTAGGAATGGAAAACGATGAATGATAAATAGAAATGGAAAACGGGAGTTGAATAACTCTTACTGTAATAATATTTATTTTTTGTTTTCTTCAAAAGTCCATGAGTATGATGCCCTTCTCAACCCAAAAAGTCTTCGCGTAAATTTTCCAGCCGATCTCGTTTTCTCTGAAGAAGATTACCGGGACACAACCCCAGTTTTGATTCTTGCTTGGTTCTTGGTGCGTAACGATGAATCCAGATCACATCGACTGAGACAACTCGATGCAAAATGGCGACGATAATTCTACGTGGCAGCAATCAGGTTTTGATAGCAAATGATAGCCAATTTGAAACTCATTTATAAATCCGTGTCAAAGATGTTTTATAGTTGTTTAATATTGGTAACTTACAATAGTAACTCTAATTTGTTTTAGCAACGCCATCGGTCTTCAAAAACAAATATTTTACGTGTTTTTGGAACTGAAAAAGGTACCATTCATGAAAAACCTCACTAATCTTCATGCTATTATCAAATGCCAAGTATTTTATCTATTCTATTGATTTACTGTCTTGCCATATCATATACAAGCATTTGGATCAAGATGTGTTAAAAGGGACACAAGACATCAAAAAAAAGTTTAAATTTATTGAACCGAAAAAAAAAATTGGAAATAAATATTATAAGCAGTTATTTATCGTAAGAAATAAATGATATTAAAATTAAACTTCTTTTCAGATTTTTGGTATACTTCGAATGAACTACAGATTTTTTTTATACTCCTGAAAAGCTTTTCGTTTACTTTTTCCAAAATAAATGTTTTTTTTTTATTCAAAAGGCTGCTTTTCATGTTTCGATTTTATTTAAAAGCCGAAATTTTAAAAACTTTTAATTTTACAATAAAATTTATCACACATGAGATTTTTTTTTATTTTGATAATTTATTGAAAAAGATATATCCAAAAATACTTCGGATATTTTTTTCGGAAAAAAAAAATCTCTAAAATTAATATTTCCTTTTATATGCATAATATACTGATAAATAATACTTTCTGAAAAGATTATATTCATATTATGTAGAATAACAAGCGTATAGGATTACAAAAATTCAATCAAATTTGTAAAGTTGGACTTTGATAAGAAAAGCATTATAAGACAATATTTGTCAACTATGCAAAGTGGAGATATGTAACATAACTTAAACTTAATAATTTAGAATAATTGGATTAAACAAAAATTTGGAATAATAAAATAAATTTAACATAAAGAATATTTATTTTATAATATTTTAAAAATTCTAATAACATTATGTAGATAAGAAACATAAACTCGATTTTAACCAGTACTGACTCCCCAGAAAATGTCTTAAAATAGTTAATTCATAAATAAAAAAAAATTATAATATATATATATTTACGAGTATGCACTGACTATTCAAAAGTAGTTCTATAACTAAATAGTTTTACTAACATGATTCTTTTCATATCAAATGATTACCAGAATAGATTTTCTTACATCAAAAATTGTTTTTGGTTTTCTATATATCTCTCGCTAACAGTTAAAAATAATCAGGGAAAATTTCCGTATGGAATATGTGTGAGAGAAAAAGACTGAATATTCTCTCAAAAAAGCTCCATACGATCTTCTTCAGGAATCTGAGCTTCGCATAAAATGTAATTGAGAAGCTCCTAGCTTTATCTGAAAATGGCTGACCATTTCTCGTTACGGTTGCAGTTACGCACCATTTAAATCTCGACGATAAAATGGAGATGCCTTCAAGAGAACTTTTCCAAAATTTTGGCTTTTTCGCATCGAAAAATCAAATTTGAATTTTTATAGGCGTTGATATTTCTTTACTTCGGTCGATTTTTTTTTTTAACATTTTGAATCCTTTTTTAACTTCAACATTTTTTTTTACAGAATTTAATGTCGAATTTGATGCAATTTCTTATTCAGTAGAACGTTAAATGCGTCTGGAACGCTTTTATAGTTTCCAAGCGTCTTGAGACTCAAGATTTCTTTTCATGCGCATTTTTGGCCCGTTTCTTTGGCCAAAAATAAGTAAAATAGGAAAATATTGAAAGTGTATAGCCGTATATATATTCAAAAGGCAGAGTTTTTATTTATAAAGATGAAAATAAAAGTACGAGTTAATGTTATATATATTTAGATTACAATATGCTTCAGATTAAAGATACATCATGCATGATGATTGGGCAATAAATAACGAATATAATTCAAGGAATGCTGAAAAATGTAATGTTCTAAAGTAATATCGTAAAATAAACTATATTTAATGAATACAGTTAGTTTTTTTTTTTTAAGAAAAAAGAAATATAATTCTATTAATAATTTTTTTTCATAAAACATTTTAAATAATTTTTCATTTCAGGGAATATTGAAGCCTTATACATATAATATATTGAAAAAATGGGGTCTATCTATATTAGAAAATAAATATATTTCGACCACGGTTCGCTTCATATTAAAGGTTTATCAATGATTGGGTATTATTTAATCAGTGTAGTTCCCGGAATGCTGAAATAAAACTAGTGACCTAAATAATTTCGCCAAATGAATTGTATTTGATGAATATAGTTAAATAGTTTACATACATTCTTCAAGTAATTCGATTAGGGAATTTTGAAAGTGATATTTTGTATAAAGAAAAATCGAGGCCTTATAGATATTCGAAAGAAAGAATATTTATTCAATATGATAAAATTAAATGGTTTACGTTATATTTGTATATGAGAGACTTTAGATAAGATATATATAAATACTGAAATATTTTTTTCAGAATATTTTTTATGGAATACTGAAACAGTTAATATTCTAAATAGTATTACGAATCAAACTATTCTTAATGATTTTAGTTGAATGTATCAAATAACATCGAATAATTCGATTTATCATGCAATGCAAATGTATTTATGCTCAAGTAGCACCAAAAAGTGCTTATGCGTTTGTGTATAAATAAGATCGAATATATCCATGTATTATACAAAGTAAATGCTTTTATGACGCAAATAATATCTAATAATATGACGCAAATGCTCTTTGTGAATAAATAAGATAAAAAAAATACGATGCATTGCAATATGCGAATGTTTTTATGAGTAAATAAGATCGAAAAATTATATATTATTTGATGAAAATTACATTTATCGAATAACTCGATGTTAGAGGGTGGTCTAAATGAAAGTATGTCTATCATGTGTGCTTCGTTTTGTTGCTTGAAAAAATAAAACGTTGCGACTGCTCCAGGAGAGATCTCTGAGCAGAAGGAAAGCAGTCGGAATATGCTAGTTGTCTCATTGACTGCGTAGAACCAAGACAATCACTACTGGTCGTGCAATTTTAAACTACGGCAAATAAAATTTCAGCTAAGATTTATTGTGCCCTGCAAAATGTGCATAGGATAAAGTGTCTGTCTCTCATGCATTTCAGTGTCTTATTCAGTGTGTCTCATAATGGTGCAGTGAATTTATTAAACAACGAACCACTATGGATGGCAGGCCTCAACCAAGTGAAGCACACATGATCATCACCTCAGAAATCTATTGAGACTTAATTGTGAAGTCACTTCATACAAGAAAGTGGCAGCACTTAGAATAAGCGAAGGATTTTGATTGTTTGATTGCTTATTGACGCCGAACTTAGAGGCAACACGAGGGCTCTTTGTGATGGACCTCTTAATTTTGAGCCTCGGTCAAGTGACGAGGAAGATACATGATCTAGCATCTCCTTTTCCAAGCATGCAATCCACGCCAACGAAAAGACTCTGAGCTTCGATAGATGTAATGTGAATTAGCCTTAATATGTTACATGGCATATGTTTAGTGGCATTAGGGCTTGAAACAATGACTCGGCGGAAGAAACGCCCACTGCAAGTTCTCGAGCATAGCCACTAGGATACCTTGGCCACAATTAAGCAAAGTGTTAGTTCACGCACTTCACCAAGAAAGTTAATGCAATCAGGAAATGCGTCCGCCATGTACGAAATCAAACAAAAATCAAGAAACTTAGATGTTACATTTTGCCAAAAAAGTTATTCTATTGTATGGCAACACATAGTATTGTCACACGGAAACTGCTTGAACAAATCCGTTATCTATAGAAAGTCTTTCGAAATCTTACATGTAGCCCTAATTTCTCACCTTGCGATTACTGAGTGTTTGGTCCACTCCAGGAAGTTGTCAAATGAACTATTCACATCGCGATTCGGATCGCTGTTAAAGGATTCTTCCTCAAACAATTACGTATGTCATTTTCCGAAATATTCATCATCCAGTGGATTGCTGCGACGCCTATATCGATCTTCAAAATAATTATGTATAATCATGATGTTCCTTTATGTATCATTTTTTATTCTGTATATTTAACACACTGTTGCCATTATATCATTCGTCAAACCAACAACAATTTCACTATCATTTGGGGGACCTTTATATATTTCAATGATAGTGCTTTATGTGCGTAAATAAGATCAAATAATACGATGTATTATATTGTAGTTAACATGGGCTTTTCGCGAAACTTCCCTTTGACGACCATTTGGCGTTTCTTTATGATTTTATATTTTAGTAGTTCCTAGCTTCTTCCCATTCATATGAAATGTGATGCAAATGGAGTAAACTTTAAAAGTGCTGTGAATAGATATAATCAAGTCGTAAAAAGGCGACAGATAATTGAGTTGGAAATATAATTAGGTTACGGTAATAAGGAGGGTGTTATTAGAGGATCGCGGAAGACTTCTGGCGTGCAAAATTGAAATGTGAAGAAATGGACTCAACGTAGTTGTAGCAACTGAATACATGAGAGGTACTCACTTGAGAAGTTCCGTACAGTGTATTCTTTGATAGATTATAGAAATTGTTGATTCTCGCGTATAAAGACTTTAAGCCGTTTGAGAGAACCTCCCCCACCCAATTAGAGGATCAATAAAACTTTATTTTTGAAGATAATTGATTATTTTATCTGTGCTTGAAATTTAGATATTGTGATGAGTGTAAACTTTAAGATGGCGGACAAGATGGGTAAAAGGATGTACCTCTAATTCGGTTTTTACACGATAGATGCATTGCCGAAGAATACGTATAAATATTCGTGTAAAAATACATCGACTCTAAGGAAAAATGGAAGAATGGTTCAGAGGAAATCAGAAAAAAATAAAGCAATACCTTTTCGCTTTTGTTATATGTAAATTATGTGACATTCTGTAAGGGCTAACGAAAAATATTTCAGTCATAATAAATAAAACAAAAGTTTTAAAACTGTAACTTACCATTTATTGACTTTTACGCTAAATTTTTAAATATGTAGGTCTTACCCCTCGTTGGGCTTGTAATGAAAATGTAGATAAGATAAAAAATAAAATAAAGATTTAATCGTTGAATTGCCCGTTCTTATCATTCTTCTTGTTGAGAAGAAACCACTTGTTTAGTTATTTCTGAAACATGTTTTGATACATCTGAAACATTTCAGTCAAATCAAAACAAGTGTAGCAGGTGTTTTCACTTTGATCACAAAGTTCAAAATGCACACAAAGCAGACAAAATTATATATTGAAGTTATAGAAAACGAGGAATTCTCACAAATGGATATTGCATTCTCCGAAGTTGTAGTTATAAAAATAAAATTTAAGCAAACACACATTTTTTCTTACACATTTGAATCGATCATGTTAAATCGAATAAAAAGAGAATTATTATTTTTGAAAATCATTTTAAATCAAAGTCGTGTAAAAAAATTCATGTAAAAACTGAATTGGGTGTATTCCAATAATCATTATGATCTTTATGTATCATTTTATTATGTATCGTGCTTAACGTACTGCTGCCATTAAATCTTTTGTCAAATCAACAACAGTTTCACTCTTATTTGGAAGCATTTACGTTCTTCAATGCAAATGCTTTTCAATGCGAGAAAAAGATCAAATAATTTAAAGAATATCGCAATGCAAATATTTTTTGTGTGTAAATAAGATTAAATAATTCGGTATATTATACAAAGGAAATTATTTTCGTTCGTAAAATATTTTTTGGAATTATTTTTATTCGTAATTGTTTTTTCGGAAATTGTTTTTGTGCATAAAAAAATTTATTTTTGGAAATTATTTATATTCGCAAAATAAGTTATATTTTATGATGGTTAAAGTGTAGCGACTTCCTAAGTCATTTTTTAATGTCTTTTTGACTGCTGAGCTGTAACTTGAATTGAAGAAAAGGAGCAGACGATCTTTTTTCCACTCACTTAAGTTTTAAATTTGTAAATGTAAAGTTTGAGATAAATGAGTGGTTCTTTGCCTCTCATAAGAAACAAGTAAATATTACGAAAAAATCATTTGTTTAAATGATTGTGGAAGATATTTGCTCCTGTGCAATCGGCAACAAAAACATTATTATTATGATGTGTTGTTCTATAAATTTTAGAATCTGTCTACTGTTGTAATGATTGGAGATGTTTCTGTTTACATTAAAATAAGTATTATTTAAGAGCTCCAACATTTGAAGTTTCTTTTACATTTTTGATGTGACTAATTAATTTAATGGCTCAAGTGAAGTGTTAATATAACAGCTCCCCGGAAAGACAGAAAAGTTGCTTGCAATCCTCACACCTTCTAAACGGAAATTTTGGGGAATTGACGGTTTTATCAACACACTCCTTCCCCATAGAAGGAGAGTTACATGAGTGTCCCCAAATATGTCTTTATATAGTTGCTTCTATGTTTATTTTATACTTGCTTCGAGTTCTTTGATAAACGTTTCTCTTTGTTCTTCTTTTTCAATTATGATTACGAATTTCGCTTCTATTGTTTTTAAGTTCAAATTACGAAATTGTATAAGCAACCTATTTGTCGAAAACTTTTAATTTAAATTCGAATTTTATAAAAAGAAATATGAATAAATACATTAAGCTTGCATGCTAATTTAAATTTTAGTGTCCATAATTATGATGAAATTACTATTTCAGATTGAAAAAACTACCAGTAATTTAAAGGTCGATTAAAAATTGTATACAGTAATTTTTTGCTTCTGAAATATATATTTCATAATATAACATTCCTAAACTTTTTAAAATTAATATTGTCAATATTTTCAAAGGAAAGAGTGATTAAGTCATTAATTTAACTGTCTAGTGAAATCTCAGATAATTTTTGGAAATACATTTCATGATTGGTTCTTGAAATTTTATAAACAGATATTGCTCAATAACAGTTTCACATAAAAGAAAATAAATTCAATACTAACTTAAATCTTAAAGTTTTTAAAATAAAATGTAATAAATATAGTTGCTAGACATTAATTAATAATTTTAGTCTGTGAAATGTTGACGAATTTACAATTACACTGGTAAAAAAACGAGTTTTTCCAACATGGGTTTCCTTTCAAACTTTGCATAATATAATTTTCTTATGCCTGAAACTTTAAGAGCAAAAGGGAACGTTGAGTCGAATAGAATTTATTTAATAATTAGTCTTAGTAATTTATTTTAGCATTTGATGTTTATTGAATTTATCATCTGAAATGAATACATGTAAATATTTTTAGCTCAATTAAGCATTATATTAATCAACTAAGCTACATGTGATTAAAATTAAAGCAAACGATAAGTTATTAAACGACGGGTTTGGAGACCATTTGGCGACTTGGCGTAAAATTTGATTCTTTAAATAATTACTTATAATCAATTTATTTTTCTGAATTATAATTAAATAATCGGATTATCATACAAAACAATCGTGTTTAGAAATTTTCAGCTAAATTGATTGCCTTAAAATGTGAGAAAAATGCTTTTAAAATTTTGACCCAGACAAAGTTACTATGTGAATTAATGAAAATCCATTAATTATATATAGTATAATTTTGGAATAAACCTGAGTTACATTCTTCATTCTGTCTGTGTATAATATGGCGTGATAACAATAACCCCAATTTAAACCCTTTAGCAAAGAAATCCCCTACTTTGTATTTAAGTAAACTTATTTATTTTACCATACAAAAACATCAGTAAAGTATCTCGAGTTATCTTCAAAAATAAGAGAAGACTCTTCATTGAACCACAATTAACTCATCATTTTCCAATGCGAAAATTCGTTTTCAAAAATTTGCTTTTAGAAACTGCCATTCAGAAGAGCTATTATTTTTAAAACGATACCATTGATTCTATTAAATTTCAATCATCTTCTCACATTTCATTTATGACTAAAAGCATGCGAAGAAAATTAAAATTAATGTTTGCTTTGGAAGGAATTTAATTAGCTTTTAACAACTAACTGCCACAATACGTTTAACTCTGTTTCGGAAAGATCATATTTCTGTGTGTATTTTTCCTTGTCAATATATATAAATCATCATTTTGGATATTTAAGATCTTTTTTTCTTTTTTTTTTTACTTCGGGTTTACTGCCTTTTTATTGTTATGTATGAAAAAGGATTTATGGAATATGTCGTTCTAATATATCGATAATATTGATTGTGTAATTGCTAATATCTCCAACTATTTCTGTCACCAATATCTCATTTATCATTTTTCGATGTGTTTCTTTTCAAGAATTTTATAAAATGCCATTATTTGAGTTGTTTCTATTCTAGGTATATTTTTCAATGTAAAATAGGGTAAAAATATTTTTCATAAAAATGCTTTTTCAATAAAGAGAATTATAGAAATTTAAAAAAATATCTACAAATAATAAATAATGTTTGACATGACATAAAATTAAAGAAGGAATTTTTCAATTTATTTGTTTAAAAAATGATATCGATGTTTGTGCAAAAAGTACCTGTTTTTGCTAACATATGGCACTGTCAAGGGATATTGGTATAATCATTGCTTCTTGGTATTTTTAAAGGACACTGAAAAAAATTTGACTCTGATTAATAGTTTCGTTTTGATAGCAGCCACGCCGAGTTGTCATCATTATACGTAGAGTAACTATGTTTATTATATACTGCTGTTTGTAGAAAATGCAACACCATGAAAGAATCATCAGAATCAAATGAAATTTAATGCAGAAACGACTTGTACTGATACAAATAAATGATGAAATTTTCAAAACAAAAGAAACAAATTAAGCGTCCGAAATCAGTATTTGGTGCAGCCACCATGCGCTGCAATAAGTGCTGCTATACGACGTGGCATGGAGTCAAACAGATGTTGAATATCTGCTTGAGGAAGAGAATTCCATATCGCTTGTATGCGCAACCAAAGTTCGTCTTTGGAAACTGCAGGACGCGGATCACGAGCAAGACGCCGACCAACCATATCCCACACGTGCTCAATAGGCGACATATCCGGTGAATAAGCAGGCCAAGGAAGAAGTTGCATGCGTTGTGCTGAACAGAAGTCTCGAACAGTCCGCGCAACATGTGGGCGTGCATTATCCTGCTGAAAGATAGCTCCAGGGATGCCTTGAAGGAAAGGAACGACTTCGGGCTGTAGCACTTCACGGACGTACCTGTTGCTATTGAGATTACCCTCAATTCGTATCAAATTGGATCGTCCATGATACGAAATCGCACCCCAGACCATAACTCCGGGTGTTCGACCACTATGTCGTTCAATAATACACTCAGGAAGGCAGCGTTGACCGGCATAACGTCTAACACGAACACGGCCATCATGGGTCCACAAATTGAAGCGTGATTCATCTGAAAAGACAACTTGGTGCCAATCAGCTCACCTGTCTCTGTGCTCAAGAGCCCACTGCCGACGCAGCCGTCGATGATTCGCCGTGAGGGGAATCCTGTATAAAGGCACCCTTGCACGCAATCCACGGCGCAGCAGACGACGACGAATTGACGAAGCCGACAATTGTACACCTGTAGCAGTAGACCAACGTGCTGCCAGCTGCCTGGAGGAAGCTGTGCGATCATTCACCGCCATGCGGAGCAGGTGTCGATCATCGCGCTCTGACGTCACCTTCTGTCGTCCAGTGCCTGTTTTTCGAGTTGTTCGGTGCTCGTCGGTCCACTGCTTCCAAACTCGCATCACTGTGGCACTGTTCCGCTGCATACGAGCTGCTATTGCGCGATAGGAAAATCCTCCTTCTCGAAGGCCGATTATCCTCCCTCGTTCAAACTCCGTAAGTTGCTTGAATTTCTTATTCTTCCGTCGTGGAGGCATACTCAGGTCTCACTAAACGTTTGCCACTAACAAATAATCATAGACTTTTTTCAACGTCCCGCTACAGCACTTTATTTATACGCTTTCAGCATCAATTCAGAGGGCGCTGCGCGCGCCGCGCACGCGCGATGGCTCTGAAACTTTATTAATTTGCATAATATCCTATAATTGACATTTGCTGCGAATTTCATTTGATTCTGATGATTCCTTCATGGTGTTGCATTTTCTACAAACAGCAGTTTACATTTTTTAAACAGCTTATTTGCTTTTATTTAACAGCTTATTTATTTTATAATGTTTTTTATACAAACGATAATTGACGATTTTTTCTTCTGTACTGTCCATCATTGTGATTGTATTTCATAAATCTTCGTATATTTTATGTAAAGTTTTTGGATTGTCGCCATGTTTGAAAAGGAATAATTAGTTCTTTTGAACAGTGTTGAGATGAGAGAATATATAGTTGCTTTTTCTCCATTCCAGTATAATTTGGGACTTCAAGTAATTTTTAGTTTTGCATATGGCCCGCCGTTAGTATATTTATGTAATGTCCTACTTTTTCTTATTATAATCAGCAAGTAAATATTAAAATTATGAAAATACTGCGCGCTATAGAAAAAACTTTTTTTTTTCATTTACCGAAACTAGTTTATTAAAAATTATCATGAATTTTGCAAGTAAAAGTTTCAAGCTGGGTATTGTTACAGAAACGATGTAAAAATTAAAACTTTGTGAAATGTTATTTTATAATTAATGTAGTTTGATTTGAACTTAAAGCGTAAAACAGAAATTATATTTTATGAAAATAAAATGTTTAAAACGTATCATGATATAATAAGTATTATTTTTTGAGAAACAAAGGCTTTAAATCAGAAATCCCGTTTGCAACCAAACAGAAGTTTATTATGACAATAATTGTCACCTACATATTTATTTAAAATTACGCATTTCAAGTGCGATAATGGTTTAATGAATGCTTGTATTTCAAAATTGATGGCACTGCTAAGACAAATAGTGTTGCTATTGCATGATGCCCCCTGGTTAACGGCGCCAAAACAAATTTGGGTTCAAATCGGGTACCAGGTGCCATTTGATGATCAGCGAATTTTAGGCGCAATAACGATTCAAATCTAGCGACTTAGGTTATGTTAACCCTAAATTTTGGTTAGCTTTTCATTTGCTACATCTTTATGACGTCACTGCTTACGTTGGTGACTTTTCTTTTAAGTCACCAAATTTTCGCCACAATCGCCAAGGAGAGCATAATATTGAACTTTAACCCTGATTTGAAATTAGCTTATAGGTTAATTTTAAATACTGTAACCATTTTCTACCAAATCAAAATTTGCTTTCTAACAAGTCAAATTGCCTTATTTTTGCGTCGCATTGTCGCGTCAGGGAGATTTGGATTAATCATTAAACTGTGGAATCAAAATAGTAATCATAACAAGAGGTTGGCTGCTGTGAATCAGCTTCAAATAAGGCGAAGATGGGCAAAAAATATATAACGAAAACTTTTTGGGATGCAAAGGATATACTCATGTACTTCTTAGAAGATGGATAAACCATCATTGAAAACCATTTTCCATTTTTAATATGCGATTGCTTGTTCACCCAACACGGGCAATTTTTGAACCATACTTGTACAATTACTTTAAAAAAAATTAATGAAACACTTCTCTTTCGACTTTATTTTTAATTATTGCTTCATACTTATTTCATATTAAAATCTTTCGATATATAAATTATAATGAATACCACTATTCGCCTTCTTTCAGTATATTTCCTTTTCTTTATATTTCCTTTATGATTAGAAATTTCTGCACGTTTCATTTCATGCATACAGTCACCTGAAGATTTAAAGTCAGACGGAAAAATAGAATAATTTCGATATATGAATAATTTTAATTTTCAAAAAAAAAAAAAAATTCTCGGAATTAGAGATTCCATGTCAATTTTCTTTCAAATTTATTTGAATGTTAAAGTACCATTCGCAAGTAATTACATTTTATAAATATATCAGTCTTCTCTTACAGTGCATTAATATAAAATTTCTTATTTTGACATAATATGAAAATTTAAAAATTTGAACCGCACTTATTTTTGACACATGTTCGCGAAATATTAATTCAAATATATTTTCGACGTGTCATTTTTTACTGGCATTTTTAACATATTAATAAGGCGAATTTCAAAACTAGAAATCTTAAATTATTAATATCTTTTTGAATTTATTCAACTTAATATCAAACTGTCTGTGCTTTCAGTAAGTCAGCACAGCAACCTTTTTTTCCGCTGTAGTTAAGGATATAGAGCTTTTACTACAGCAAAATGTATGAACATGATTTTAATTAAGAGACTTAGTGCATGTAGAGATATTCTAAGCATATTTTACATAATGTTTAAGATGCCAAGACGATAAAGAAGTTGTCTGTCAAAAGTTTAATATTTGAAATAGGGTTACTTATGAATTTTGGAAGCTCTGATAAAAAAAAGAATTTGTCTTCATTTAAAATTTAAATTTCTATTTTTCTGTGTGTTATTGGTGTATTAAAATTTATTAAGCGTTTCAAGATATTGGAAATGTTTTTTTGTATGGAATTATGTTGCCAACACTTTGAAACTTAGATGTGTATTACAAAAAAGGGAATGAGACTCGACTTAAAAAAACTGCTCAGGGGGAAATTAAATCTAAAACAAGTGTTTCTTACGTAAAAATAATTTTTAATTTAAAATTATTGAATATTGAATTCCATATTTTACGGCAAAATATTCAATGAATAAAGCAGTAAAAATGGAAATAACAGGAAAAATAAAAAGAAAAAAAGCTTTCGTTAAGAATGGGAAATAAATGGGATATTTCATTGCAACATTTTCCATTTATCGAGTTTTTTTTTTCTTTTCAAAAAAATATCCAAATGAAAGACATTTTTTGCATTCCAAAAATTAATACCATACTTTTTACCAGTCTGCTCCTTTTTTGGAGCAGAATCATCGGAAACAACCCGTTGTTATCATTGCTTCTTAGGGTCTGGTGAAAAATGAACTTAGATATCATAGAAGGGGGGACTCCACTCAAAATGATGGCAACTCGACGTGGCAGCAATCAAACTAATCTATAAAATTAGTGTTAAATTTATTTCTGTGCCCTTTAAAAACAGTAGGACGACTTGCAAACACCAATCTGCCTTAACAGTGCCATACGTCAGCAAAAACAGGTTTTTTTTGGACAAGCATGTTATATATTTTAAAACAAATGAAGTTAAGTTGTGCGGGGTTCGTTTTATTATCGTTGCAAAAGAAGCAATACAAGGGCTATTAGCATCCAAGTTCATCCAAGGGGACCGAGTTCATCCAAAGGGTATAGTGCTGCAAATCCGGGAGACAATCACCCCCGCAATCAGCATTTAATGACAAAAGAATATAAGATTTTACAGGATTTCGAAATCAATGTTCAAGAAAGTGCACAATGTATTTACACAGCAGAAAATGTACATGACAGAAACACAAGAAGAAGATAAAAAAACTAGCAGTTGGAATTTTCTTGCAGAAATAAGGTGCATAACAAGTTAAATGGCACAATGCAAAAACGTCCACAAATTCTTGAACAAAAATTAAGTGTTAGGTAAAGAAGGTATGAACATATTTACAAGGAATTCAAATATAGCTGTACAATAAAGTAAGATTAAAATATTAAGTAATATAATAAGAAAAATTTGAAACCACTGAAAAATTTGTAGGGTAATTTTACGAACCGTAAGAATACAGGATTTAAGCTTGGAGTGTAAGTAGGGATTTTCACACACGATCTTCAGGCAAATAGGTTTTGTTTCAACATTGGGACGTTTTATATGAAAATCTTTGGTAAAATGGCAAGAGAAAACGTAGTGGTCAGCACCTCCAACAAAGCCATAGAGACATAAATTTGTATTTCTTAAATTAAAACGATTTAAATAAGAAATGAATGGACTATGACCAGTTAAGAAGAAAGTAATAAAACCAGAATTTGTATACAAATTCAAATTTGGTCAAGAAATATAGGACTGAACCCGAATACCAGTATTACAAGTTGACCACCAGACCTCCTAACCAGAAAGAAGCTTATTTCTTTTAAAATCACAACTATATGTTACCGAGGGGCAGGGACATTCATTCTCTCACCATAAGTGACAGCGAGCTTTGCAAAAAATTCCTCGATTTCTTTATAATAATCTCCGAAGTGGGCCGGAATCTAGTGTAAGTTGTAAAAATCTGAATAAGTTGCTAATTTTCCTTTAATGGTATTAATAAAAAGAGATTTATTTCTGGTACTCTGCAGTAGCAGTATTGATGATAAACTGTTGGAGAAAACAGAAACTTTGAAGTTATGAGAGACGGCCCACAAAACGACAAATCCGGTTGCTGAAAGCTCTGCCTGGAAAACTGAATTATAAAAATTTAGTTTAAACATGTAGACTCTGTTTAGGACATCCCGGTGGAAGACACGCATGGAAAGTGGGCTATTGGAGACGGACCTCGTAATTTTGAACCTCAGTCAAGGGATAAAGACGATACCTGAGCTGGCACCTTCCTCTCCTAGCTTCCATACCATGCCAAAGGGAGAAATTTCATCCTCGACAGATTTAGTGTGCATCAGCCCTGGCTACAAGTCGGTCTTTTGTGGCATCAAGGTTCGAACCCTACGACTCATCGAAAACCACCGGCTACGAGTTTGCGACCATGACCAATAAGCAATCGCGACCAGTCAATAAAAATGAAAATACCAGGACGGTTAAAAAATACTCGAGTTAAGAATAGAGAATGAATGGAATAACTGACTGCAGCATTTTCCATTTACCATTTTCCCGAGAAATTCAAAAGTATGGCATGTTTCGCTTTCTAAAAATTATTATTATAAGTTTTCTGGCTGATCAGATCGTCTGCGCCTTTTTTTGGAGCAGAATCATTGGAAGTAACCCGCTGTTTTCATTGCTTCTAGCGGTTCGGTGTTGTTAATAGATATAAGTAAACTGCTGTTTGTAGAAAATGCAACACCATGAAGGAATCATCAGAATCAAATGAAATTCGCAGCAAATGTCAATTATAGGATATTATGCAAATTAATAAAGTTTCAGAGCCATCGCGCGTGCGCGGCGCGCGCAGCGCCCTCTGAATTGATGCTGAAAGCGTATAAATAAAGTGCTGTAGCGGGACGTTGAAAAAAGTCTATGATTATTTGTTAGTGGCAAACGTTTAGTGAGACCTGAGTATGCCTCCACGACGGAAGAATAAGAAATTCAAGCAACTTACGGAGTTTGAACGAGGGAGGATAATCGGCCTTCGAGAAGGAGGATTTTCCTATCGCGCAATAGCAGCTCGTATGCAGCGGAACAGTTCCACAGTGATGCGAGTTTGGAAGCAGTGGACCGACGAGCACCGAACAACTCGAAAAACAGGCACTGGACGACAGAAGGTGACGTCAGAGCGCGATGATCGACACCTGCTCCGCATGGCGGTGAATGATCGCACAGCTTCCTCCAGGCAGCTGGCAGCACGTTGGTCTACTGCTACAGGTGTACAATTGTCGGCTTCGTCAATTCGTCGTCGTCTGCTGCGCCGTGGATTGCGTGCAAGGGTGCCTTTATACAGGATTCCCCTCACGGCGAATCATCGACGGCTGCGTCGGCAGTGGGCTCTTGAGCACAGAGACAGGTGAGCTGATTGGCACCAAGTTGTCTTTTCAGATGAATCACGCTTCAATTTGTGGACCCATGATGGCCGTGTTCGTGTTAGACGTTATGCCGGTCAACGCTGCCTTCCTGAGTGTATTATTGAACGACATAGTGGTCGAACACCCGGAGTTATGGTCTGGGGTGCGATTTCGTATCATGGACGATCCAATTTGATACGAATTGAGGGTAATCTCAATAGCAACAGGTACGTCCGTGAAGTGCTACAGCCCGAAGTCGTTCCTTTCCTTCAAGGCATCCCTGGAGCTATCTTTCAGCAGGATAATGCACGCCCACATGTTGCGCGGACTGTTCGAGACTTCTGTTCAGCACAACGCATGCAACTTCTTCCTTGGCCTGCTTATTCACCGGATATGTCGCCTATTGAGCACGTGTGGGATATGGTTGGTCGGCGTCTCGCTCGTGATCCGCGTCCTGCAGTTTCCAAAGACCAACTTTGGTTGCGCATACAAGCGATATGGAATTCTCTTCCTCAAGCAGATATTCAACATCTGTTTGACTCCATGCCACGTCGTATAGCAGCACTTATTGCAGCGCATGGTGGCTGCACCAAATACTGATTTCGGACGCTTAATTTGTTTCTTTTGTTTTGAAAATTTCATCATTTATTTGTATCAGTACAAGTCGTTTCTGCATTAAATTTCATTTGATTCTGATGATTCTTTCATGGTGTTGCATTTTCTACAAACAGCAGTATAATAAACTGAAATAATATCGTTTGCTTGAAATTGCGACTAGGTAAATTATTCAAAATGGGAAATATGTTGGAAGCTTATGCAGATTTTTTGCATCATTTCATACCAGATTGAAACCAAATTAGGTGTTAAAAATTATAATTGATATAATTATTCCATTAAATAACTGAGACATGTAAAAGATAACCCGCATAGATTTTAAAATTTTACATTAATTTCCAAAAAAAAGTGGAATATTAAATAAAATAAAAGTAACTTATTTTAATTAAAACCTTAATTAATAAAATGAAATCGTTATTTCAATAATTGTTTACATGCATTTAACTTGTGAAAATACTATTCCTCTATTCTTAACATAATGGAATATAACTAAATTTTGGTTGTATGGATTTTTATATTGTCTTATAATTGTTGTTAAAAAGTTATATTTTGCATGGTTTTGATTAAACCCAATTTGGTTTACAGTTTTCTTTATAGTTCCTAGCAAACATTTTTATATAACTTTAATTCATTTACTTTTCTGCTTATTAAAACAAGCAGATCTTTTTTATATATTTATAATTCCTCCTCCTTCCCCGAGAAGCAATAGAGATTTTTAATTAAAAATTTTTTACGCTTTATATTCTTTGTTTTTGATAATTCTTTTAAATACAAGAATTTTACGATGTACATTTACAAATTCTTGGCAAAGCAAAAATATTCATTAAAAATAAATTATTAGAGTTTTTCTATCTCTCTTTGGTCCGCATTCTTTGCACCTTTCTCAGCTAGATGAACTGATTTTATTTTGGCTCTTCACCTGCAGTAACAGACAATATATTCCTTACCATTGTTGGAATATTTTATTTCAACCTAATGTATCAGTGAGGTTTAGTTAGCTATTTATCGAGCTCCGATAGACAAAGGCATCATATATATAGCTTGTTGATATATATGATGATTGTAAAAATGATTTACTTACATAAAAAATGGTCTCTGGCATTTACAGTAGTTATATTGTAAAATAAATAAGCAGACAATTACCTAGCAGCCTTCGCATCAGCCTTCGTATATATATATACTGCAGCTAATTTCTGACTAGCATTTACTTTGCTTTTAGTTTCATTATGGTATGATATTTTGCGAATTTTCTGTTCTCAATAACCTAAAACATTGACCTTAAGGCAAGTCATAACAGGTTAAAAAACCAAATAACGTGGAAATTATTTTTCTATAAACTAACATATATCGATTTTTATTTGAAATGCAGACAATCTAAAACTGCTAAATTTATTTTTATTTATATTTTTGTAATTATATTAATCATAATGGTTGATTAGACTTAGTAAGATAAAATGTTATTTTCTTATTTTGTAAAAATTAAGGAAAAAAAGCAAATCTAAAAATATTATAATGCCTTGTTATTACACGCTTATTTTTGAATGATCAGTATTTAAATTTTACTAATCAACACAAGCAAATGAATAGAGAATGAAATAATATTACGTAGGATACTCCAAAAGTAAGTTTTATCAATGTTTTGAACGAGCACATGGTACACCAGATAAAACAAACAACCACCATAAGAATTCATTCTCTTTACTTGTTCAACGAGGAAGTAGCGTCAGTGGAGGAGGAATGATGCATGCGCAGAGTGACGAAGAAAATAGAGTAGCATCACACCATCGTGCCAGAGACGTCACTGATCACGTGGTTAGCAAAAGAAGTACGTACTGTTATTCGGAATGAAGGGCACTTAGGACTAATTTGTCATCAATGAAAGTCTACAGACCGTGTGGGATGAATAGGTCATGTCTCGTCAAATTGCTGGACACTGGTGTTTTATGTTCAGTAAAGAAAGGCAGAGTGTGGAGGATGTGGCTCGAAATGGACATTCTTCCATCTACATGAATGAAAACAACATTGCTAGAATACAGAACATGGCACTAGCTGATTGCGTATTGGTATCAGACGGGGCGTACACTGCGTATTAGTAGCGCTTGGGTTCATCTAAAACAATGCTGAGGTGGAGCAGATTGTGTAAAAATTTTTTACATCGCAGGGACTCGAGTCTTACCACAGCGGTTTCTTCAAACTGATATCACTCTGTGACGCCCGCCCGACCCGGGCTTCATCTTGTGCCATCACTAGATTCAATTATTAAACACTACGACACAATAATCAAAGAGACACTAGAACAATCTTTACGGAATTTATTAACATATATTTACTATGACAACAACTCACTATGCTCTCCTGGGGAATATTTCTATTAATCTCAATTCAACCCACCAATAGTAATCTAACAGACTCTTACCACTAATCCTTCGTTGACTGCAACTCAGATTCTGGAACAACTGTTGAAAACAGCGGTAATTAAACTTCTTGCAACAATCTTTAATTTAACTCTCTAATTCAACCTCTCTTTCCACTCCTTCTTCCGCTTATCTATAGCTTCAGCTTCACTTCTCCGTCAGCCTCTCTCTCGCTACTTTCAGTCGGAGTTTATATATTTCCTAACTCACCCACTTCACTTCATTTCTACCTGCTTTACATAATCACGTCTCATTTTTGGTTACGCAAAGGTTGTTTAGCAAAAGCAATCAATCTCAATTAAAAGTCCCCAAGGTTAGGGAAGAGAAACCGCGAATAGCCCAATGTCACAACTCTACTACAAAAGTCTCAATATCATTTGCTACTACGTCCAAAATTAGTACAAGGCATGTATATTTCATGACAACATAATTAATTTTTTTATAAAGTTTCCGCGTGAAAAAAAGGATGAAACTTACTTTAGGAATATCCCTCGTAATGACCAAGTCATTTCATTTATATCTGCAAATAACCAATACTATACTCTTAACCTACTTTATCTGCGGCCGTTAATTCATATGCGCATCTGATTTAACGTTTAAATGTTATGTAATAATAATTGTTCCTCTACTAGACCGTTTCAGATTCAAGGCATTAGAATTAAAAATGAATTTCGAGTCCTTGACCCTTTGTAGTTCCTATCTGGGTTCACTTTTAAAGCTCCTTTCTCTACGTAGGTCTAATAGAGCGATTTCACCTGTTAACTACAGCTTATTGTTTTCACCAGTCACTAGACGACCAACATTGAGCTATCAAACTAACTATGTTAGTAAATTCTTCGTTACATTTCAATGCAATTTGTAAAACCTATTCAAAACACTTCAACTATTTTTATCTACATTTTATTAAGTCACGTTTCATTCATAGGGAATTCAAATAACATCATAAAAATACCCCCAAAATGTTAAATGAAAGGAAAATCGTGACAGAGCTCACGTCATAGTCTGAAATAGTTATAAACTAAAGACATTATCGATTGGAGAGGAATACATAAAATATAATATGTCTTAATTAAAAGGTAGGTATCACAAAATAAATTATAGGAAGGAGTCAATTCGGGGTACGAAGGTATAAAAAAGATTTATCACTATCATAAACATTTCATTTTTGATAGGAAGCAAAAATAGTTACTATTTTTGAAACCAGCATTGAAAGTTTTATCTAAATTATGCACTTAAATACAACACTCGGTAAACTTTTAAAATTTTGGGGGGGTAGTGTGTAATTAATTCGAACTATATACTTCTCCTTTTTCCCTACTTATTTTGTGAACCCTCAACACACACTATAAACACTAATTGCATTCTCAACAACTAACTTCACCGAGTCAATTACCATTCTAACCGAACTAGTTCTTCAACGCTCTGATTGGGTATTCTCAAGAATGCTTCTATCAAAATGCACGAATCATCATTAGATCCCAATGCGCCAAGACACCAATTAAAAAAAAGTGGGGAGATGAGCACCGTTTTCTGTATCAGCCATTTCAATTTAACGAGCTTTAAATTGAAAGATGCACCGCCGATCAATGGCTGGAATACGTTACACTAATTAGCTATTAGTTTAAAATACTTCTGCTTCAAACAGGGATACTCAGTAATTTGGTTAGATGGTAAATTGCTCTTGTTGGGAATTTAGTGCTGAAGTTGAAAGAGCGCTGAGGGAGATAAGGGTTCTTAGGGTAGTCACTGGAACTTGAAGTTGGGATCAGGGTTATTGAAATACGGATTGTTGTTGCTTTATTGAGAAACTTATACCTGAGATAACGACTCGGACAACTATGATTGTTCACAATATCTTATAAGATTTTTTAAAAAAACTTAAATAAAACGTAATTATAATGAAAAAGTAAATATTTTCAAATAGAAATAAACGCATAAATCGTATTGAGTTTCTGTCTCTCTCTGTGTGAGAGTAAATCCACGAACACTTGAACCGCTAATGAAAGTTGACTAAAAATACTTTTATTTGATAGTGACAATTGGTGACTGAAATGTAGTATGGCAGAGGAAGTATCCACACAGACGGTAACTTGATTATATTTAATTGACGGCACACCACAAATAAAATTATGTACAAAGACAAATCATTAATCATTGCCTAGAATCAAGCAAATCTTACAATGAGATATCTCTATAGATAATTTATTCATTCTGTGTTAGAAACAATGACGTCTCGTGGATAACTTGGCAGTGTTATCTCTCTATTTTGACATTATATGTTCCGCTCGTTTCCTCCTTTCTCTCTTCACTTCATATCTGCAAGAAGTACTCATCAATTCAGTTTCAGAGATTGGAGGTTTGGTGGTGTAACAATTACTGATGTTATTTTTAACTTGTTATGATAATGAAGATATGAAAATTCCGCACAGTTCGACACCCTACATACAAAATCTAACAATACATACTAACCTGCAAATACAAAAGCAGACAAAATTCATCTGTCTGCCTGTTTTAACAAATAACTCTAAGAGACGCAATAAGAAATAACTTAATTACATTTATTGACGGCACGCCACAAATAAAATTATGTACAAAGACAAATCATTAATCATTGTCTAGAATCAAGCAACTTTAACAATCAGATATCTCTATAGATAATTTATTCATTTGTGTTAGAAACAATGACGTCTCGTGGATAACTTGGCAGTGTTATCTCTCCATGTTGACATTATATCTTCCGCTCGTTTCCTCCTTTCTCTCTTCACTTCATATCTGCAAGAAGTACTCATCAATTCAGTTTCAGAGATTGGTGGTATAAAAATTACTGATGATATTATTAACTGGTTATGACAATGAACAAAACAATACATACTGACTTGCATATACAAAAGCAGACAAAATTCAGCGGTCTGCCTGTTTTAACAAATAACTCTAAAAGACGCTATAACACATTCTGTCAGTTGTGAATAATAGACACTGACACCGTACGACGGCATTGTCTTTCAACCTGTTAATTAGTAAAAATGATTAATAGTCAATAATATTTTTAACTGGATGTGTCAATTAATTCATAAAGATAATTGAAATTAATTTCATTACCCCAAACTACAAAACTTAAATATATATTAAATGGTGAATAACACTATAAGATTTACTTAAATTTTTGAAGCCGCTGTTTCTGAGTGTTATGAGCCGAGAGCTCGAAAACAGAGTTACTTCATTGGTTAAGAGTCCTGGTTTTACTAAAAGCCTACCGTATAGCGGGTTTGACGCACGTTAAATCTGTTGGATGCCAGCTCAAAACTAGTCACTTGACTCCTCGAAAGCCCTCGTATTGCTTCTTAGTACGAAGTTCATAAAGCCGTGGGCAAATTTCACAATAAATATAGTTTTGTTATGTGTTACAAATATTATACATTAAACATTGTGAAAGATTTTGTGGGTAGTGAATTTGCTATTTATACATTTATCATAAAGAAATGTTACATATTTACAAGATAATTGTGTAACATATATATGAAGCTTCTCATTTTAAAGAATAACTGTTGTTCTGAAAATCTTGAAATTATACCTTTATTACATTTACATGAGAGACAGGCAATAATAGATGGAAAGGATTATATTGAGAAAAATTACAGACACCAGAAACGTCATTCAGTCTTCATGGCTCTAGTGAAAGAGGAGGGAATTTATCTGGCTCTTGAAATTTGTATTCGTAGATTTCGTCAGATCACATGGTATTGGATAGAGGGATTTCTAGGGATTTCAGTGGCAAACAGGAAGTCTAGTAGGAATTTTCCCTTCCGATAGGAAACCGGATGAAACCAGATCTAAGCATATTAACAACTCATGATCACATAAACTAAATTCTAAACTGGAATAGTATCTGGAAAGAAGATAATTATTTTTTCTGTGATATTTAAAGTATAACAAAAATTAGGAAAAAGGAAATAATTTCTTCTAAAATTAATATTTTTTAATTCAAGTGAATTTAGTACTTTTATATATATATATATATATATATACAGATAGAGAGAGAGAGAAAGAGAGAGAGATAATTACTTCATATAACATCCTGTAATGACAAAATATAAAGATAACTGCTATGTGTTGTCGAAAGCTTGTTAAGATATTTAGTTGTTGGACATAAATGAAAAATTTAACAGTTCGTCATCTTTGGGAGATAGAAGGAACTCGAAGTTCTTGTGCGTGCATGTGTGTATGCGTTTAAATGATTAATATCCAACACACATATATGACTGCTAAAAAATTTTTACCTGCATTTCTTTTCTTGTCTAAATTCATCAATAGAATTACAGAATAAAATGCGTATTTACCGCATTTTATAAACACGATTTTTTTCATAATTGTCCGATATAGTATGAAATCTTAAACTGTGGTACATATAATCTTCGATTTAGGAAGCCATAATAATCAAATGATATAAGATAAGTTGGGATCATGCTTGAATTTATTTCCCAAAATCAATTTTTAACATAAATTTCTTTACAAAAGAACAAAATAATAATAACAGAAAGTTTTGCCATTTCATTTTTGTTGGAATAATGCTTTCCTCAATTATTTTTATTCGATTTAATAATAATTATAGGAATCCCAATAAATCACTAACTGATTTTTATTTTCTTCAAAAATTATGTGAAACTCTTTGATTTGCCAAGCGAGCATACTTCTGAATATATTTTTAATGTATCAATTATTTGATATATATATATATATATATATATATATATATATATATATATATATATCTGTGTGTGTATCGTTTGTAAAAGGAGTGGAATGTTTATATAGTTATTTATTTGTGCTCAGATGGGTAAAAATAATGTTTTTTTTTAATTTCTTTTTAACCATGTTTTCAAAACCGTTAACTTTTATTTTCTGTATCTGACTTTACTGGCGCATCAAATAATACTTTATTTCAGTATAAACATTCCTTTTTTTTGTTATTTTTAAACTTTTTGTGAATTATTAATGTATGTATTATATAAATAATAATGTTACTTATGTAACTTTGTATCAGTGTCTTAATAAATCGAAAATTAAATTGGAACGCGAAAAAATAATCATTCAGCTGATAATTGCTTCGTTGAATATAAACGAAATTCGTTAAATTCTCAAAAATATATAAGTATGTTTTTTTAAAAAAAATTTTAAAAATAGCTATCATGAAAATTTAAACAATCAGATTTAATATTTTAATAATTAATAATTTGATTTTAATGAAAATGTTTTTATTATTTTAATGGCGAAAATTTGTAACATTTCAGTAATAACTATTTGTTTATTTTTACTATCATTATTTAAATATAAGTTTGAATGCATCATTTGAAACAGAAGAAAATATAAGTAATTAAATTATTTTTTTTTTCTTATTAAAAAAGGTAATACTTAAGGATTAATTTCAAAAACATTATTTTAATCATTTGATATTTTTCCAAATAATATAACTCGTAAAAATTAAATAAACAGCTGATACATTTATATTTATTCAAGGAGCAAGTCTTAATAAATGAGATAAATTTAACAGTATATTTGGAGAGTCATTTTATTTTTTTTTTAAAAAATGAATTCTTATGAATGTTTTGTTTACTTATTCAATAATAAAAGGGGAACCCAAAGAAAAACTATTTTTTTATAATCAGTTTTTATATCAAACTAGTTTTTTTTATGAGATTATCATTGTTGAACTTAGTTGCAAAAGGAATAATGAAGCCGCAGTGCAACAATTTCTTTCACTCAAATAATCAACTTCTCATTATATTTTCACAGCAAATAACCATCATCAGAATCCAAACAATAAGAACACCAAAATCATATTTCCTCCGACTAATGATGTAAAAAATGTCTTTAATACGAAGCAATGATTTAACACTTTGCCAGATTTGTTTTTCTTCTATTGTTCGTACCTAATTTATCGTCTGCGTTGAAATTTAGGCTTCGCTTTGAGCTCATTTACATGAAAAGAAAGGGGAAAAAAATAACTATCTTCTGTAGTATTTTATAAAGTCGTCAGCTTTATTTTATTTGCTAAAGCTGTCGACGACGAATCCGAGTCATTAATCTATCTCCAGGATTGAATTTTCGGACTCGCTTTTGTTTTAAGATTCAAACGGCGAAGACTCTCTGTTCACATTATAATAGTTATTGATTTTTTTTAGTTCTTTTTAGATTTTTTGACATCCTAGGTCGATTTTTTTTTCTTTTCTTCCTACCTTTAAGAGCAAATTGAATTTCGGATGCGAAGTGAAAAAGAAAAAAAAGGGAAAGAAGAGTTGAAAGAACGATCACTTCGTTTTCTAGAATATGGAAATGAGCTTTGGCGAAGAATCAAGAAAGAATTTTATAGGTATAGGAGAGTCGATTATCTTAGTTTTTAGAAAAGGCGTTGGCGGTAATTGCTATGCAATGCAAAAGTGAAAAAGTTCAAATTTCCATTATGTGTTTATAAAGAGCTTTTTTTAATGCATGATTTCGAGACAATATATAATTTGGTTATGAGTCTTTTTGGAAAGTTTGTTATTGTTTCAATTTTAAAGATACTTGCAAGTGATTATAAACGCCATTTTTCAGATACTGACAACATATCTCAAGATAAATTTTATTATTTTAAGGTTTTGGTGTCTGGATATTAAAGTCCTATTTCTTATTATAAAACTAGTTTTAGTGATATTATTCAAGAAAAGTACTTCAAAAGTTTAACCATAAATAGCTTCCTTTAAATTTAACTTAAGATTTTAAAAAATGCATTGTATCAGACAGAAATTTATTATTTAGTTTTTGATAAATTGGAATTGCCTCTTTTGAAGTAATTCAAATTCTTATAATTTATGAAACAATTACAATCGTAAAAATTACCTGAAACAAATATAATATAAGAGAAAAGAAAATAACTGAAATTGACTTTGCTAATTTCATTTTAAAATGCTTTAACTTTTTTATGTTAAATTATTGAAAATGTAGAATTATACAAAATGAATATTAATTAGCGTAAAGTAAAAATACTTCTAAGCCCCATGCTGTACAGGACAAATTACTATCAACATAAGAAAACATTTTTTTTCAAATTACTAATTCAATTTATTTTCACCAGCAAAAACATTACAAAGATCAAAAACGTTAGTGATGTTAACAGCAAAAGGAATGAAAACATATGATTATATTTTCAAATCAATTTTGTATAAATAATATGTGTAAAATTATAAGAACGCAAAGATATTTTACAAATTTAGATGCTAAATATATACACTCATACAATGTTGTATTTTCATAAAAGGCATATATGAACTTTAAAAATATCGTTACGATCAAGGATCATAACTTAAAAAGCTTGATTTACAAAAAGAAAATTATAAAAAAATTAACTGACTTTTTTGTTTTTAAAAATTACATTTTTAAATTTATTATTATTGATGATCTCTATTAAAATATCTGAGGCATTTTTCAAAAGGTATTTTGTGTTTATTTTTCACCAAATATATAAATAGTCATACCTTTTTTTAAAATTTAAAGCAATAAAATTTATATAATAAAATGGAAATATTCGCATATTTATGTATTTATTAATATAAATAAAGTCACGTTTATATACATATAAATAATTATGCATAAGAATTTTTAATCCATAACTATATTTATATTTGTAAATCGCATATTTGTCTGCAGATGCATCTTGCATAAAATCCACTGGATTTATAAAAACTTTACTCTGGATTTTAAGAAATTTTCAGAGAACTTATATAAGTAACATTTTGAACACTAAAATTAGTTATAATCTCAAAATTTTGAATTAATAATTTTTTTTTAAGATATGATTTAAATTTTCCTTAATTTTTTATATTAATAGTGTCAATACCTAAAATGTGTGATTATCACAAAAAAAATTACATATACTTATACTTTATTATAAAATAACCTCATTTTATAATGCAGAATATATAAAAACTACCTCTAAAGTAGGTTTTGAGCAAAAATGTATCAGAATTCTGAAAAACCATTATTTCAATAAAAAAAAATTCTAACACGGATTTTCACTTCTAGTGAGTTTGCTTGCAGTTTCAGAAAGCAGTTTTTTAGATTTTTATTTTTTGAATTCTTATAACTAATACGCTTATGGTATCAACAAAGCTTTCACTACTTTTTAAGACAGTTTGCGCGAAAAGTTAAAGAATTGGATCCAAAATTGGAACACTTTTTCTGAAAATAAAATGCTTGAACATTAATTTTATATTTTGACTTTGCTATCTTTTATAGAGTAACATATTACATAATGCTATTCATTTCTGTTTGATTCGATCATTTTCTTTTGGTATAAAATGTATTCCATATTTTATCTCCTATACTATAATGCCAAAAGTGTTTTGAAATTTACGTGTTCCAGAGAATAATGGCATATTTTTCGAATGTTCTTGAATTTTAAGAATACTGCGTAACAAAAGGGTGTACACGTTATGATATCACTAACTTTAGTGAAAATTGAAACAGTTTTCTGGCTGGAAATATGTTCCAAATTTTGATGAGGCTCTTTGACATTAGGCAACCTTAACAAGAATAAAAAAAAAACTAATTCGAAGCATCTTAAGACATTAGTTCCTGTAATAAATTTTATTTAATGTATGAAAAAATGTAAGTGGTATTTTTTCACTTAAAATTAGATTTCAAACACTCTTTCCAACACAATTAAATATGGAACCTCCTATTAAAATATTTTTCATCACCTTACATTTGGGAACATTTCTACGTAAACAAATTAGTGATAAACCTACCTGATATGTGGTTTTATTTAAGCTCTTGTGTAAGTAAGAATTTTTACGGACAAAGCTGTACTCAGTCATAAAAATCAATATTCTTAATTTCATAGCGTAAAAGAATTTTTTTTCCTTTATCCTATTTGAATCTTCCTAAAAGCACTTACTCATTTTTTTGCGAACGAAAGCCGTGCATTTACAAACGATAAAAGTGCAAAAATTCGAAATATAGAACGCAACTACATTTCCCATTTTCAAAAGTTTATTTTTTCCCTTTAATGCTCCAGGCTAAAGTTTCCGAACTGCATTTGAATGAATTTACCGAAAGCTACAATCCAAAAAAGAAGTAAATAAATAAATGGAATAAGGGAACTAAATAAAAATAATCTATCTGTATTCCAAGTCTACTGAAAAGGACAACGTTCCAAAGTAACGCTTTCCGATATCATATTCAAAAGGCATTGTTAATTCTTTTAGGTGGCAACAGTGTGTTTATTTTACGCGAGAAGAAGTAGAAGTTGCCGTAGAACACATAACAAAAGATCGTTTGCACGTCTTTCCAATAATTATATACTTTCCGGACTAAGAAGGGGAAGCTGGCCCAGACACAAAGCTTTTCCTTAATAAGAAAGTTAGCGAAGAGAATATTCTACCACTCCTTTCTTGTCATCGATTTTCGATTACGATATATTTTAAAATTCTTCGGAATCGTCGGCTTTTCTCATGGGGAAAATGAGTTCACGGTATTCGAATTGCGGATTAAATGACTTCGAAATCGTTTGCTGGTGCGGCGGGGAAAAAGAATTCTGGAATGCGATTTGAATGACTACTCAGCATAGAATTCTAACTCTAGTGTTCGAACAAAAGTTCGATGAAAATCATTTTCGAGAAAATTCCATTCATGGAGTACGGTTGGTTAAATTTTTCCGAACTCTTCGGGGGAAAGTGATTAGGTCATTGTGTCCTTCCGCTCAACTTTGGATTTTGCGGGAGGAAAATATGACTGAGTACTTATTAAGACAGAAAGAGTAAATGTATGTCTTCATGAGCCATTATGGCTCATTTGAAAGAAAATCATTTGATATCAGCGGACTTTCTTGAGACTAATAATTATAATGTTCTATTATCACCGATTGTATTAATTAAAGAAACTCTAGTAATAAATCTTACTCCTCTATGATTTTGAGTTACAATAACTGAATCGGTTATTTTGAAATAGGATCATCTCCAATTTTATAAATTTTACAGAAGAGCTAATTACCTATTATTTTCTTAATATTTCAAGAAAATTTTAATTTGTCAAAGGGGACTACACATAAAATAAAATGCTACATAATTATTTTTGGTCCAACGGAAAGTCAAACAAAAAAAGGTTTTTCTTTAGCTGAGATGACCAATTTTCAAAATCGATCTTGGTTTGATTCCATTTTAACTTATTAAGGTATATAATTTTATGAAATACATGATGAAAAGCAAGTATTACTGTGAGATCTTATTGGATATACGTTAAAGAAAGTTACAGTTGATTAGGCGCTTTGTTGGATGTAGTTTTGTGTACTTATTAATTATTTCATGGTAATAGTTTTAGCAATTGGATGGTGTATACTGATAAAGCTCCCAGTCGTCCTGTATTAAGTTATTATTGATAGGAAGTTTTCCTGGGTAAGCAGAATTGCTTATTTTCTTGATTTGGAATAAATAAATGGGTTATTATTATTGATAGTGTATCGATATGAAGCCCTTTGAACTGTCTTTGTGGACATTTACCGGAAGCTATTTGATTCAAACAACTCAACTTCAATGTATGCAAAGCAAGGTCTTGCATAAATTGAAATATAGAGAAATAGAGGAGGAAGGAAGGAGAAGGGATTTGGAGGGAAGACTTGGAAAGATAGCAGATAATAATAGAATAAAGACTGCGGTATTAGGAAGGATGTTTGTGTGAAGTGTGCTAAGAATTCTGGTGTGTTTAGCAGATTCGGTGATATTAGGACTCAACACTGTCAAAACAATCTCAGGATGTACTCGCATCTTTTTCTGGTAAAAGATTTAGTTGAAAGATTATAGAAGTTTTTAGTACTCTGAGATGGGGGTGTTAACTGTGGAGAGCACTTTCCTCCCTCATTTAAGGAGTAAATAAAGATATTTTGGATATAATTCACTAATTTAATTAATTGGTTTGTGCTTTAATTTAGAAAAAATTATATTTTGGCATTATCTTAAGATTACAGACGAGGCGAGTAATAGAACACTCCCTTCATAGTAAATCCACCCCACACTAAACTCATGTGGTGACCGGGAATGACAGAATAGTCCCACTGTAGCTCATTCATGTCGTAAGAGGTGACTAAAATGGGTACCTAGCGTCTGGGGGTATAGCCGGGCACACTTCCCCTGGGGATTATATCAGGGGACCTCGGGGATTTGTCTCCTTCTGGTAAGTACGGGTATCATGATCCCGAGGCACCCTAGTGATCTTTTTCTTTCCCATGGGGTTTACTGTCTTTGGTAAAGACGGGTTACGCCTTTCCCGAGACACCCTAGCAATCCTTCTCAATTTTCGACCCTCCTTCTTGTCAACCAATTTGTGTCTTTTATTAAATTTCTTCTTGTCTAGACCACAGTTAAATCTTGTTTGATGCAGCATAGTTATATCTGGCTCTTGCGGCAATAAACCTTACTTTCTCACTTGACCCTTCTTGTCGATCCATCTTTTTTCATTGTTTTAACGTCTAGATCACAGATTTACCTTGTTTGGCGCAGTATGGCCACATCTGGCTCTTGCGTCAATAAAACTTCACTATCATCATCATCAACCACTCCACACTAAAATAACTACAGAAATGCTACCTTAGAAAAAATACAGGGTGTTTACAAAAGAATAACTCAACTGTAAAGAGCTACTATTACGAAACCATAGAAGCTACAACATTTTTGGTCGTATTAACGCCTGCGTATGCGATCACCGCGCCAATAATACTGCAAGTACTTAACTGTTCATTCTTAGTGTAACCATAGTGAAGAGCGGTAAGCTTTCGCCGTGTTTGTGGGTGTAATGGGAATTATAAACCCATACGTGAAGACACAATGAGCAGGTGTCTCGTGAGTTATTAAAGATATATTTCACAGTCCACTTTGTATATTTATTGTGACAGTGAGAACTGAAACTTATGACCTATGGGCTTTTAAGTACTGCTGTGAACCTTTCCAGGAGAAACTAAATGAAAAAAAAAACATCTAAAGTTTTTAAAATTATAAATATTCAGTGAGATCAACTCCAGAAAAACGAAAGATATCCAGTCAACAATAGAATTCAATTCACACCTTTTTCAACATCTTTGAGGTTACATTTTTAATGGCTTTAGTTATTTGCGTTTCCAGTTTGTCAATGTTCGCCGGAAGAAGTTGGAAAAAACACTTTATCTTTTAAGTAGCTCCAAAAGAAAAATATTCACAGCGAGTTAAATCCGGGGTAATTAGGAGTCACTGATTAAAAGCAAAGTCACCAGCTGCTCTGAGAGTAAGTCACTGTATCGTGCCATTGGATATCGTTCATGTTTTTTGTGCTTGTCACATGGAATACTTATAATTTTCTAAGGTTTAAAGCATTACATTTAATTTCTGTAGTACATAAAGACTGTATCGTCTTTAATTTTTTAAGTTTACTACCGCAAATTTGGATATTTTTTTGTAAATACCATTGATATAGTAGAATTACATTTTCCAGGATGTCTTCTGGCTTGACTTAAAATACAAATCATATACTATTTGATCGAATTCTAACAATGCAATCAAATGTGATTTTCGTTTTACTGTAGGAAGACTAATTTGAACAAAGGACTTGAAAATATTTAATTCTAATTTTCTCTAAAATTATATTATCAACTTTTTTTTATTAAGTAATTTAAACTTAGTCCTAATTACCTTTAGCTTGAAATCTAGAAGTATATTAATTCGCTTGTGCCTTTAATAGTCAAATCAACAATGAATTCTTAATTTGCATTAGTTTTCTAACTTTTTAATTCCAAATTAATCTGTTTTATAGCAGAAAAGAAAGTTTTAACAAACAAAACATTATAGCCTTGTGTATTTTGAAAAAATTGCTAATGTAGATAGTTTCATGTAGATTAAAATAATTTTTTTTTTTATCTATCACTGGTAATTTTAAATTTTAATATCGCTAGTCCAATTTAACATAAAATTTAACCAGAGAGAAACAAGTACAAGCAAAGCAAATCGTAAAAAGAATTTGAAATCATCATAATTTTAAATTTTCCCCCTTAAAGTCTAACTTCTGACAGCCGGTTTGGATTCATAAGCATAATTGTTCTATCGTATTTAATTTCTATGATTATGCTCACAAACATACGTTACTGAATTTACTGAAATATGCAATAAAATGCACCCGAAAGAATGGAAAATCTATTTGCTTATACTCTTTTAAATCCATTTTCAAAAGCATTTCACAACAATTCGTCGATGCACTTTCAAATACTTAAATATTTTCTTAATTCTCTTTTTTTATTAATTTATAGAAAAAGGTCAAATAATTTTAAACTCTTACATAGGGTTCAATCTTTCAGATGTACATCGTGATATTTAATTAAACACAAATGTCTACATTTCAGACATATTTCTTAGATTTAATATAAGATTAACATTATATTCTCAATTTCAAGATGACTTGTAGAGGGAATCTTTAATAATATGTTAATACTTTTATATATCTGTATTAAAATTAAACAAAAGTGACCAAGTGAATAAAGGAAACATAATTTATATTGGAAAAATATAATTATTCGGAGCATTTTCCCTTTCACACTGGAAATGTTAATGCTATTTTTATTATTAAATTCCTCTATTAGTTCACACTCTTCCTATACATATCTTGTTCAAATTTTCAATTGTTAATAAAATAGTTTTATTCATCATCTCAATTTCAAATATATTTTTCAAAACTTGTAGTGGATGACAATTGATGTTAATACAGTTTTTTTTTTCAAATATGAATTCATTTAATTAAATTTAATTGGTGAAAATGCAATTTAGCCCAACCACTTGGCGCGATTTCAAATATTGCCAAACTTGGCGAATTTTTTGGCTGAACGATAAGTCCGCGAAGCAGATCAAGGTAACCCCATTTGGCAAAATGCCATCAAATAACTCCTGTAGCCAAGGGTGGTTGGGCTAAACTGCATTCCAACCATTTAATTTACCAGAAGAATTAAGAAACAAGCCAATTCTTCTACTGTGTCATTTGTCTTGCAATGGTAAAGTTGGTAGAACGTCGGCGTAGAATCTTCGGATCGAATCTCGTCGAAGCATATTTTTTTTTTTTATTTGATTTTCAAATAATTAATTTTAGTTTTATATGGGAGAAAAAAAATTCTCTTATATTTAATATATTTAGCAGGATAAAAATTTAGGAATAAATACCGTCCTGACGAAGCGTGTAGATCGTTGGAAAAAAACTTATTTTGCCAATATTGTGATTCTGTCATATGTAAATACATATTTATATTAATTGTAATTATTTGATAAAAAGTTACTAAAATAAAAAATATTCTTTGTTGACCTAAGTAGGAATTGATTCAATTTTTTTACATTACTTGTTTTAAAGGAACTCCAGTCAAATTTGTAAAATTTATGCGTTACAAATAAATTATTATATTTTATAAATGTGTCAACGCGACTTAATTTGTGATGAATTCCCTTAGAAAAAAAATTCTTAGTCTTTCCTAGTAAAATTGTTGTGAAATATTGCAAGTAATTAAACTAATAAAGAAATAAAAATAAATATTAATATTGAAAATAAACGTAATGCAAAAGTAAGTAATTTTTTTTTAAAAAAATCAAATTAAAAAAACTGTAACCTCAAATGTCTGCCATATGAAAATACAATGCAATTATATGAAAATTACAAACAAAGCATGAATTATTGTTATTTCTGAGTTGTAGGAATCTTGCTAGAGAATTGCTTGGTATAATTTTTTGTTATTTAAAAAGAAATATAATAATTAAAATAAAATCATTTAAATAGATATTTTTCTGATTTTCGATGTTGCATCATTTTTATGTACCTATTTCAAAACATTTTTTTAAAATGAATACTTTTTTTTTCTCTTTGGATTATTTCTTAATTTGTGTGACTAACCTCTCATATTCTTCATAACGTATGAGTTGCGAAACATTGACCATGGCTCAGAATTATAAGGTCTGTATTATGTGGCTCTAGTGTTTCTTCTAATTGCAAAATTAATAAACAATAAATCAATTGCGCGTGTTAATGGGGTGGAATCCAGGCCTTTTGATTTGCACCTGATGAGCAAAGGAACAATTTTATAACAATTCCTTCTTGGAAAGTTAAGTGGCATGCATCTCCTTTCCCCTCCCAGATGAAAACTAAATCATAAGTAAACAATATATTTGTTACCTGTATTAGTGTTTAGACTTTTCGTAACGTGCTTGTATTCTTAATGTCTGTTCCAGTTTGTACTAAATGATTTTTATAAAAATACATATTTATAAATTTGTTGCTTTAAATAAATATTTATTGATAGGCTTGGGTCACTGCCTTCCTATGGGACAGGTTTTAGTAGCTCTAAAATTTCTTTGTTGAACTTGTTGCCTTGGATAAATTTTATTCTTTAATATGCAGAATTCAAAGAAAAAAAGAGGAAAAAAATATATTTATATTTTCGTACAGCAAAAAACATTAAATATGAATTTCTGAATTATTAATTAATTGAATGGGATTGTGTGTTTTACAAAAACGGAGGCTGTTTAATCATGCATCATACCTACTCATAACGACCTCTATATAGTTCTAAAAATTTGGCAAACTTCCAAAGTTTGCGAGAAAATTTTCCTTCATCTACAAGGACCATATCATTTACAGTTCTTTCTTCGCACCCAAGTTTAATGTGTGAATAATGAATAAAATGTGTTCATTAATTTTCAGACATGGTGGTAAATTTATATACATTTTACTTCATTGTAGAACAAAGTAACTGCAAGAAAGTTTTTAGAAAAAAATTAATGCCTTTGTAATTTATTTCTAAATAAAACTTGATATTTTTATCCTTACAAAAACTTTTTTTCGAAAGAAAAAAAAGACCTCAGAGAACAAAAAGCCACGCATCAATAAAAACACTTTCCAGTCTTGTAGGACATCGATCTGAAGGAAAAGTTGGAGAACGAAAAGCGTTTTGAAAATCGTAATAACTGCAATCTCACAGTTCGAAGCAGACAACGCCCTGAGTGAAGAGCTTTTAGTTATAATTTAGTCTCTGAATTATACGTCTGTGATTAATGTGAGAAAGAGTTGGCGCGGAAGATACGTCCGTTTCGTTTCCTTTTGATGATGATAAAAGGTCCCTTAACTAAACACCGCCATCTTGGATATTCAGATGGAGAACGTCCGTTTCAAAATTAGTTCCGGTGTGCTGTGATATATTTAGTAGGATTGTGTTGTTAGAACCTACCATGTGGTTAATGGTGGTAAAATTGTAGGGAGAGCACTTTGATGAACAAAATTGGTGTCAGATTTATACTTTTTATTTTTACTTAGTAACTAATTTCGTGTCTAGCTACTCTGTTAGTTTATTTATTTTGGTAAAAATAGATATGCAGTTTCCAACAAAGAATATTTTGAATAGCGGGAATATTTTTTAATGGCGAATTATTAAAAAACTATTTAAATTAAAATTTAAATACTGGAATTATGCACCAACCATTAGTCTTGGCTTTGTTGGCAGAGGGAAAAGAAAGATGATTAAATATAAGACAATGCAAATTATTGACATTAATATGGCCCGCTTTTGATCAAATTAGGCTGCAGGTTTATTCAGTAATGTTTGTTTAAATGGTTTTTAGTATTTTCTATTTAAATATACAACATTGAAATCAATATTGTTTATAAATTTAAAACACCCAGCTAATTATTTAGGAACACTCTACAGGAAAATTTGTCAAAAAAATTTAACTCTTATTGCTTAAGTCAAAAATAGGTAAAATAAAATAATTTTGTTTCAGTATATGTTATAGTTAAAACGAAAATTATTGTTTTCAAAGCATCATTTTCAAATAAAATAAATAAATAAATTAAAAATACATACATCACTTGTAATTTCCTCTGGTTTTGAATATATTATACCAAGACTTTTATAAGAAACACTTTCATGTTACTTAAATAAAAAATAATGTTTTTAAATATGCACCTTTCGAATCCTGTTTTATATATATAACTTAGTCATTTATTACATTATTCAAAATTATTGAAACCCAACTCGTAATAACAAAGTAATAAAGGTATTTCTTTTTTTAAATTATATTTTGAACTTTTATTTATTTCTATTGTTTCAAAATTAAAATGTTAAACTATAATTTCTGAAATGGATTATGTATATAAAAAACTTAGTTTCTGAACCGTATGTGTATAAAAAGCAGTAATGCATATAACAGATTGCTAAAAAATATTTATTAATTATTTTTACCAACTAAGTCAATTTAACAAGCGAATTTTAGGAGCATTGTCCATCGTTAGTAAGTAGTTGTGGAGCTGCACTATAATGGTTTATCAAATCTGTTAATATACATTTAGATTTAAATCAAATAAAATACTTATTTCACTTATATACTAGGTTATTAGAACCTTCAGAGAATGTGTGTATGTTGTAGAAGACGCTGTAAATATTAGACAATAAATACTTCTTGTATAGGAATGCATTACATATGAGGTTTCCACTCCAAATTAAAATATTTATTCAAATGAATATATATATATATATAACTAAAACACAGCCAATAGTAATATATATACGGTAATGCTGATGACGGACGGGACAGTTTTCAAAATTGTTATGTACCTTGCACGAACACATACATAAACTGATGAATGAATGATGAATGAATTCTCCAACTACTTACCAAGCATGCATTAGCATGCAATCTTTGGGAAACTTTTTCTAAACATTGTATCATACCAAGCCACCGCCATTTTGATTTCGCGGATGTCATGTTAATCCCATGGAAATTGACTGAAATTCTCACATCTTTACTATTCGACCTTATTTAAGAATGCAATAAAAGGCATCTGAAAGAGAAAAATAATAATAAATACCCAGTAGAATTTATTTTTCCTCCAATTTTAAAAAATTATTTTTATTTTAATGATTCGTTTATGAGTTTTCCAGTTTTAAGAAATATTTCAATATCGGAGGAAAAAAGTAATTCAACAGAAGCATTCATTATTTTCTGCTCTTTTAGATATGTTAATTTTATTGTATTTTAAAATTGATAAAATAGTGAAGATGTGAGAATGAAAGTCGAAAATTTACAGGATTAAGTACAGGAAATCAAAATGGCGGGTAGACACTTGTCAAACAATCTGCTTATAAGCAATCTTACTCATCACGTTCTTGATATTGTCTGGGCGCATTATCGTACAACCATTTTTTTTTAAAGTAGAATTTTAAATTACATTTATTATTATTATTTATGTTATATTTATATGAAATATTTAAATCCAATTTTTGTTAATTATTATCTGTCGTTGGTTATGTTTCATTTATGTATTGTTCAATTTCTGTCTATTTTACTAATACATATTTTATGAAAAATAATTATTTCTCATTATGCTATGTCATGTATTCAGTATTTATCTATAGCACGTTGGTAACTTCCTTTTTTTGTTTGAAAGTAGAACTGGGTTTGGCGGGAGACGCCATTACTGTACTGATAAGCCACATTAAACTGCTGACTGTTGTTTTTAGTGTAATTGTTCACCGCACATTTAGCAGCTGGCAGTTGTTAAAATTATTTCATAGCTTGTTACAAAGGTTTTTTAATCAATTGCAACGATTAATATATATGTATGTATATCATAAAAAGATTAATGTATAATCTAATAACGATTCCGTGGATTACAATATCTCTATCTACAATAAATAATAACTGATTCAATGAGTTTCATTATTTTAGTTCCTTACAATCAAAAAGTTATTATTATCCCCATTTGCTTTTTATTTACAAAAAACTCTAAATTAATGTTTAAAAAAATGACTTTTACTTTCTATTTGCTGAAATTATTTATTTTATGTTTCAAGGAGTGGAGATGTCTTCGGATCCTATGAAAGTCGGCGATATCCACAAACCCGACATCCATGGAGACAGCCTACCTTGGGAGACACGACTTGTGAACGAAACGAACACCGCTTTCAGCAGTATGGACTATGGACCCAACAACTGGGTGAGTAAATTTTGAAAAATAAATAAATAAATTAAATAATAATAATAAAATGTAATTTAAAAATTCTACTTTAAAAAAATAGTTTGTACGATAATGCATGAATTGTACAATATCAAGAACATTGATGGGAATAAAGAATGCTTATAAGCAGATTGTTTGACAAGTGTCTTGTCTACCCGCCATTTTGATTTCCTGTACTTAATGTTAATCCTGTAAATTTTCGACTTTCATTCTCACATCTTCACTATTTTATCAATTTTAATGCAATAAAGTGTATCTAAAAGAGCAGAAAATAATGAATGCTTCTGTTGAATTACTTTTTTCCTCCGATATTTAAAAATATTTCTTAAAGACTGGAAAACTCATAAACGAATCATTAAAATAAGAATAAAAATATTTTTAAAAATTGGAGGAAAAAATAAATTCTACTGGAGCATTTATTATTATTTTCTCTTTCAGAAGCCTTGTATTGCATTCAAATAGGTCGAATAGTAAAGATGTGAGAATTCAAGTCGAATTTCCATAGGATTAACATGACATCCGCGAAATCAAAATGGCGGGTAGCCTTGAGCCTTAATTACAATGTTTAGAAAAAGTTTCCCCAAAATTGCATGTACTAATGCATGCTTGGTAATATCGTTGGAGAATTCATCAGTATTCATCATTCATTCATCAGTGTGTGTTCGTGTGCAAGAATTACATAACAATTTTGAAACTGTCCGTCCGTCATCAACATTACCGTATATATATATTACTATTGGCTGTGATGCAATTTATATATATATTCATTTCATGAATAAATATTTTAATTTGGAATTCAAAAACCTCATATGTGCCAATGCATTCCTATACAAGAAATTATTTGACGTATGTGTGCAACGTCTTCTACAACACCTTACACATTCTCTGAAGAGTTCCTAATAACCTAGTATATAAGTGAAATAAATATAAGTATTTATTTAGTTTAAATCTAAATGTATATTAAAATTTGACAAACCATTATAGTGCAGCTCCTATTACTTAATAGCGATGGACAATGCTCCTAAAATTCCTTGTTGACTTAGTTATTTCAAAAAATAATTAATAAATATTTTGCTTAATCTGTTATATGCATTACTGCTTTTATATGCATACGGTTCAGAAATTATAAGTTTTTTTATACGCAATCCGTTCAGAAATTATAAGTTTAATTTTATTTTAATTTTGAAACAATTATGAAATAAATAAAAAAGTTCCATGCATAATTTAAAAAAAGAAAATATATTACACTTTATTTATTACAGTTAGGTTTCAATAATTTTGAATAATGTAATAAATGACTAAGTTAACAAAAATATTAGAAATAAATGAAAAATCTATGGTAATAAATTACAAGAAAGCTTGTTTTTAAAAAAAGTTGGAAAATTAATATAATATTGTTCCTCCGGTTTTTTTTTTTTTCTAATAATTTCACACACTCTGTTTTCCCTGATTCTCTTCGCTAAAAAT
>BMAW01112941.1:211168-240672 GCA_019974015.1 Nephila pilipes
ATTATGCCATTCTTTTACAACGGTTACTTCCAGTTCATCTATCGATTAAAATAGCTTATTATCAGCATAATTTTTAGCATATGATGTACCCGAATGGTTTTCCATGGGCCTCAAGTCTGGACTTCGACTTGGCCATGGCAAAAAATATCTTTTCCTTTTTTAAAAAAAATATCATTTCTGTTTTGATTTAGATGTATGGCAATAAATATTGTCATGATGAAATATCCAGTTAGAACCACGAAATAAAGACCCAAATAGTGTTAGATGATCTTATATCATAGCTTGATACCATACATAATCCATACGTCGAGAAATTCGCTGAAAATCGCACAATTCATCTTGACTAAAGTCTTCTCAAACCACTGCTAATCCTCCTCCCATTTATCAACAGAAATATTCCTTCAATTCCGTCCTCAAGTCAAGTCAATAGTTTTTGTAGTCATCGAAACCGTCGAGGTTAAACTTCTATTCATCAGAAAATAGAACTTGTTTCCACTCATCCTTCCACGACATGACATTATTAGCCGTTTCTTCTCGATGATGTTTCAATAACTTCGATGTTTTCTTCATTTTCATAAAATTTATGTTAGTGTTTGATTTAAGGGGACTTAGTACCTTTCAAAATCAAAAGTAGAACATTTTGACAAACTTCTTTCGATTCTTCATAAATCAACAATTTTTGCTCATTTCAATATAAAACTTTGCCAGTTTGTGTAATACAGTGTACAGTTTAAAATATTGGGTCAAGTTTTGCAATTAAATTAATATATTTTCTTAAACAACATGAAATATGTGTACAAAAATTTTAAAATAAAATTAGCTTACCTTGCGTTACCCACAAGATAATATTTGAAAGATGACAGTAGAACCATAATTCTTATACCAAATTAAAGCTAAATAATGACCTTGTTCTGTAAACCTCAAATTTTAGATTTATCTTACATTAAAAAAAATTGAAAAATTAAAAAAATTTATCCAGTTTGTATTTAGTAACTTTTTTTTCATGTATCATGTTATAAAATAAAATCTAATAATCCCATTAACAAAATTGAGGCTCACAGAATAAAAATCTACATGTACAACACTCATGTAAAATTTTAAAGCTCTAAATGAAAAATCTTTTTTTTTTAATCCTGTGGGAAAGTGTGAAAATAAGAACTGAGAAAAAGAGGTTTCTTTACATTGCATTACAAAGAACAAGCCACTTTAGACACTTACATTTTTTGTTGCAAAGGGCGTAATAATTTTCGATTTTGACGCGGTTTGAATTAAAATGCTCCTAACTTTCAATACTATTTTTTGAAAACAAATTTGAAAAATCGAATTTTTGAAGCTGTAAAGGTACTAAGTCCCCTTACGACACATCCAAACTGTGACGTTAAGAATTTTTGCTGAAACATTCCGAAATTTTACTAGTCGAAAGACCCTTTTTTTTTAGCTAATATTCGAAAACTCTGCCAAACGACTGTGCTGTTAAAATCCCTTTCCTTCTAGATCGTTTTATTTTGCTTCATTCACCTTTCTTAATCGTGACATTATGAACGGCAGTTTCAGAACACTTCTTTAACCTGGTTATTTCTCATTCAGATTTACCTTTATAAACTAAAATTTTTCTCACTTCTTTCTGAGTAACTCTTTACCTCAAGGCATCTTCAAATAAATTGTGAATGACACTGTCAAAATCTGCAACTTTGCCTCATGTGTTTTTTAATGATTATGATGTAATGGGATGAATTGGTAGAAGCTCTTAGCCTTGTCGGTCTCTGACATTCAATATATTGTACGGTGAGAGAAAGCATGATTTATTATTTTAAGCTGATGCGATATGATGTTCTGGTTGAATTGGTGTGTAATATGCTAATTTTCTCAGGTTGTTTCACAATTTATTAATAGGTAACTTATTCAATTTAATGAAAAATGAATAGATCTTGATAAAATTTGGATTAATTTTTAAGTTAGAATTAGTACAAAAAAAAGTTCCCCGGTCTAATTTAAATACACATTCTTAAGATTTAGATGGTTTGCCTTCCATAGAAATGTACAAATTCGTTAGTTCATTAAAATTTCTTGATACCCTGTACAATTAATTATATATTGTTTTATTTTCTTATTGAAATGCAACACATTAAACTATTCTCTGAAAATGGCTTTTCACTTTTCTCTATCATGTAAATACAAAGAAATTGTTTCTATTTGCAAAAAAGTTTTCGTTAATCAATAGAAATTTTCCAAAATTAAGGAATATGGGAATTTTACCATTTCTACTTAATATTTTAAGAAATATCTTCGATACTTTTAAAAGAAATTTCACTCCAAAGGGTAGAAATAAACCAGTTTCAATCGAAGTTCCGAAAGAAGTAAGAAAATCCACCAAATGATTGATGATGAATTATTTTCGCTCAGAAAAACAACTGAAAATGATAGAAAATATATCAGTGCTTATAAAATATTTTAGAGAATTTTTTGAAATGTTTGCTAATATTTATTGTTATACGTAACTGTACATACTTCCTGTAAGATGATTAAGTACACGTCAACAAATGTTCATAATTTTGTGCTTTATATATATATATATGTAAAAGCAACATGCGTGTAAGCTAAAACGAAATTGAATAATCATAATAAAAATAGCAATTAACTAAAATTAAATTAATATTAAAATCTTTATTTTAATACATATGACATATAAGAGATATAGAATATATTTGGCACTAAATATTCTTAAGAAACAAGCAACTCATTAAAAACTAAGGAAAAAAAAATAACTAAGAAAACAAATGCGTCAAAATGGGAGATAGAGCATATTAAAATGGTGTTTCTGATTTTGGCCGAAAATCCGTACTTGAGCAAATTGAGGGATTCAAATCATCCCACGAAGCAAATTACTTCATAATAAAAATTGATAAAAACCATAATTCAAAAGAATAAAGGCACGCTCCCCCAAAATTGAACTCTCCAATCCCAAATAACATACTTGAGTAATTAATTGGAATTATAACTGTTTCACTATACTTGAAGAAATAACATTTCTCAAATCTTTCTCATCAAAAATTAAATCTTGAAAATGGATATCGATGATTAAATAAGATGAACAAATATTTAATTAGTTAAGAAAATGTACAAAAAAAAAAGAAAATAATTTTAAGATGTAATAATAATTTTTTTTTAAATATAAGTAAATAAACATTAAATTGCTCAGAGATTATTTCTCTTTCATTACCTGAGAAAAGTTTATGGCATCAAATATTCGTAAGAAAATTCTATTATTGCATTTTTTTTTGTAACTTTAATTGATTTATGAGGATCTTAAGATGAAACAAATCAAGATGTTATTGGCGTCCATTTTGATCGCCAAATGCAACAGACTTACCGCCAACTCTGGTTGAAAGGTCTTGAACACCTAACAGGTATGTGAGAAATGTATCACACACACAGCAGGGTTTCTTCCTCATTCTTTCGCACTGATAACTGCCGTTAACAATTTGATAATTCTAAATATTGTGAGTTCAAAATATTATTAATTACTTTATTTACGTTCAATGTTTTAAAAAAACTCTGTTAGCAACTTTGTCGTGTCTTGTTTGTCAGTAGGTTACTTTTCACTTTACAAAGGAAAATCACGCTTCAAATACTATGAAAAATAAATCTTGTAATGTGAAATTTTCAAATCTAATATAAGCGAAATAGTTTTTGCTTACATATTTTTATCTTGCTAAATCAAGAAAAATTAAAGTTAACTCAGATATTTCCCAAAATCCACTTGTTGTATAAGCACTGCCATCAATAAGAGTGATTCTATAAGTATAAGTATAAAGATTTTTTTAATGATTTAATACACTTTGTGCTCGTGCAGTTAACATTTATCCAAGTCTTAAAATACAATAAAAATTGTGAAAAATGAATTTCCCACTCCAATGAATTAATTGTCATTGTTATTAAGTCGGCAACTCCACAAAAAACAACCAGTCTAAAATAAATCAGATTTTAAGTTATTATAATTCATATCAATTGGATAATACATGTCATTTATTACTTTGTTAAATATCATTTCACTTACAGAACAATTATAATTTAATAAAATAACAAATGTAAGATTAAAATGAAAAAAAAAAAAAAATGAAAATTTCACGAAAGCTGTAAAGTCAAAAAAATGCTTTTTTCACTGAAATTCACAAATTAAATGGTTGGGGGTCATATTTGTTTTAAAACATTCTTATGTTTTGACATTTGTTGACAGAAATACTTATTTAATATTTAAAAATTAATTTTCCAGTAGTTAATTTTCTTAATAATTTACCTTTTTAGGTTTCAACGTCGAAAAAGTTTGAAATTTTTTTTTAAAAAAAGATTGTTAATAGATTTCAAAAGTTGTAGAATAAAAAAATAAAACTTCGAAAGAGAAAATGGCAAGTGTACTTTGCTAAAGTTGAATCATACTGCAAAGCATATAAATGCAACTTCCATTTTTTAATGTGCATTCGGTGACATACGAATACAATAAGCACCGATTAACTTACGGACGATTTCTTTACAACGAAGTTCTTTTTGGACAGAAAATAGAATTGTTTGAAAGAAAAGTAAATATTCGAAAACAACTGCACTCTTTTGAATAAAAACCAATTCCTTTTTTTTTCTTCGAACTTAGCCGGAAGGGAAAAAATATCAGAAGGCGTCGAGATTTGGCCATTTAGAAGACAAATGCAAGAAGTAGATCGGAATGTAGGGAAAGATAATCCCTTCGAAAAAAATCCCCAAGGGATATTTCCCAGAAGGAACAATGGTTCCGATTTTACGTTAAATCCCTTCAGAATTACTGCAAGATGTTGATTTAGATTCTAGAATCTTACAAAGGACAATTCACGACTTACATAATTCACCCAAATGGTCTTTTTGTTGTCTTTTCCAGAGCGAGACTGACTCATAGAAGAATACCCAATGGCCAAAATAAATAAATAAATATCTGGAATAAACGTATTATAAAAACGAAACAAATGTTAAAAGGGAATTTATGAGGGAATAGTGTTGGTTATCACAAACAGACTTAAAAGTTAGATTTCAAGTCGTTTTGTTTTTAGATTTTGTTTCGATTTTTCTTTTCTTTTATGTTTTTCCTCGGCATTACCTTTGATAATGTTCACTGCTATAAAAACCAGATAAAGAAATAAAAATGGAAGTATTTATTTACCTCTTTTGGTACAAATGTTCGAACTGACTCTGGAGTAGTTTATTTCACTTTAAATTATGTTTTTTTTATTGGAAGTACGCTGTTCATTATATTGTAATATGTTTTCAATTTTCCTTTAGATCGTAAAACTTTTAAAAAGGAAAGCAAATCTTAAAATATGGGCAAGAAATCATTTAGAAGTATTTGTTTGTGTTTGCTTTTTGACTTTTCCTATGATAAAAAGTATAAACAACCTAGTCTTATTTTTACCATAGCTTGTTTTTCATTACCTCATTTTTTTTTTATTTTGATTTAATATTTTTCAATTTCTGTTTCCCAGAACAAATTTGCGAGAACATATTTTTTCTTTTTCTTTTTCCTATGCATAATTTAGGATGAAACTACAAGTGAAAGAAAAAAAATAGATGCAGTTTCCATTAGTCAAAGTATAAAAAATATTGCTATATATGTTATTTAATGTTGTTTCAAAACGCATAAAAATATGTTATTGAAAATACTCATATATCATTTACCATTACAGGTTCCGCGTAACGAAATACGAAATGTCGTCGTTCACATAACGATATTTTAGTACACAAAAAAAGAAATTTCTTTTTCCAATATGCCAGCATCATAAGAATGTTTGGGTATAAAAATAGGAATAATTTATCATATTTAAAATTACATGGTCCTTGCATTTATCTAATAACTCCCATTTTATGAAGATTTTTCCTAAAAAATATATTATTTTTTATTTTATTTGAAATGATTTTAAAATCATGAATGTTAATGTTACACTGTTGAGATTAGAAATAAGAAATATACGATAGTTTCTTCTGTAAATGAATACTATAATTTTTGGCGGAACGTTTTCATCCACTGCTTTTGAGGAATGGTTTTCTACTCCTTGACGGGAGAGATTATTGACCTTCAGTTACAAAAGCTATTCGAACACTCAATCTGTCAATTTCGAGAAAACTCGTCCAGTCTTTACAGTGCGTTTGACAACTAAATCAAAAGGATAATCTCTTCGGGTTGGATGCAAAGATATTTTAACGTTTGTCGTTGTTGTTGAAGAGCGCCACCACACTTTGATGGCAATAGACATTGATAAGGCAAGTTGGTTTCCCATTGTGTGCTGCCGTCTGGTGAACGACACAAAATAAATAAGAGAATGATTCATAGGTCAGTTTCGATTTGGCAGCCATTTGTGGCCAGATCAAAATTTGATAGCTTCGTGTTGTTACCATCAATGATAATTAGCTTTATCATTATACATCTGCAACCAAACTACAATCAAATTAATGTGTTGCTTCCGGTGAATTTGATCCAAAAAGGAAAAGATGGTCATCCGGAGAAGTTACGGGAACGATATTTTTGGAATGGAAAGAGTGCCATACTCGTGGACTTGTTAGAAGAATTAAAAAGGATTAAAGGTCAATACTACAGTTAGTTATCCCATTTCTAATAGGGGTACTTTTTCAACCACCCTAATATAAGCAACAATTTATCTAATAAATAACATATGGAAAGTATGTAGGGTTTTAACTTTTACGACACCCTTTACTAGAAAGGATCTTTATTTAAAAAAATTATAAAACAGCAATGAAATATTCATCTTAAGTCTACATGGAACCTTTCATTGAAAAAAAATAGTAAAAAAAATTAGTGACAGAAAAATTTAAAATTCTAAGAACAATTCAGGATTTTTTTACGGGTCACATAAAAAATTTGTTTTGAAAAAAAAAGGGGGTCAGTTTGGCTAGCCATTATTTCAAAACTTAAACAGAAAAAAAAATCTTGAAGTTTTTCTTAAATGTTTGTAAAATACTCAAGTTTTCATATTTTTTGGTTATTTTAAGTGATTCATTTTTATTATTGAGAACAATTGTTAGTATTAAATTAAAAAACTGATACCCTAGTGAATTTTAATAATTATTTTTGCAGCTAAGCCTGATTAAATATGACAAATTTGAAAATATTAACTTAGACATTTTAAAAAAAAAAGCTAGAACAACAGATGCTGATCTAGAGATTTTTCTTTTTAGAAATTTAAAGTTTTATTTGACATTATATGCATATTCGAATGAATACAGAATTTCTTCGAAGCTGCGTAGCAGAGTCCTAAGCTTAGCATATTTTTCACTAATATAATGTTTACATCAAAAGATACATCAGAAACTTGATTCTGTTTACAATCCCTTGATACTTGATGCTGTTTGAAATTAGCCAAATATTTTGAGGATCATGTTTCACTTTGGTCTCGCACAACATTAAATATTTTTGCCAATCCATTTCTTTAACAAAAGTAAAGTTTTAAAAATGCATTACAAATTTTGCATAAAATATTTGTAAACACACTCATTAATTTTTTTTTTATTAACCACTATAAAATATACCGTGATACGTCATGGAAATCTTTTAGTTTCCTTCGTAATATATGTATCCACAAAACACGTGACCGTGGTAGCGTAGTGGTTAAGGCATCGGATTCGAGGCCAGCGGTTTTCGTTGAGCTCTGGGTTCGAGCCTTCATGTCACATTTGACCTGCCGTGTAGTCGGGGATGATGCACGTTAAATTTGTCGGGTCCCAAAATCCTCCCTATGGCGTGGTGTGGAAGTTAGATAGTGGGGTGTCAGCTCAGGTGTCGTCCTCGTCATTTGACTGAGGTTCAAAATTACGAGGTCTGTCGCCAGTAGCCCTCGTGTTACTTCTAGTGCGAGGTTAATAAAACCAAACCCACCATTAGCAAAGCACCTGTGTTCTGAAGTCTTGTACTAGTATCTGAAAAAGGCTGATTTTCAGTATTCTTGTTTTTACTTAACTATATCATCTCTTCAAAACATTGATTCTTACCAACTCGAGAACTTTTCGATTATGGAACTTTCTACACAGAGAAAAGTAATTAGAAACAAAATGTTCAACTTCAATGATTACAAGTAAAAAGAAGACTGCGTAAAACAAATATTGGTCTTGAGAAACAGATTTTTTTTCAATATTAGTTAGCTAATAATTAAAACTATAACACGAAAGCTGAAAATAATCAAAGAGAAATTATTTTTGTAGTGAAAATTTATGTTAATAATCATTTCCCCGAATTAATTAATTTATACAAAAATGGCTTTAATTTACTTTTAAGTTTGAATAAATGTTATAAAAGGAAAATGAAACCAATAAGCAATAACATGTATCAGCTGTCAAATTTTGAGACTGATAATACTTAGACACCTCCAAATTCTTAAAAATTAATTGGAAATCAGGTCTCTAAATTTTGGAACCCCACTTCCTGACATCGCTGTCCATCTAAGGATACAAAATAATAATAATAATTTGAAATTCGCTTTGCTAATTTAATTTCACTAGTACTAACTTTTTTTTTTCTTTTTCTATTAAGTTCTCAATAAAGGACAATTGTTCAAAATGAGTATTAATTATCATAAAGTAAAAGTAATTCCGAGTCCCAGGTTCCAAAGAAACAATTATCAAGAAAATAAAATATCTTCTCCTTCTCAATACATTTTTTACTTTCACGAGCAAAACACTTTAAAATTAAAATACCGTTATCAATATCAACAACAAAAGGAATATAAGCAGACGATTCTGCCTTAAAAATCAATTATTAAATTGCATATTAAAGTAAAAGCAAATGATCAATTATTAAGGAAGAATAATAATTTTCTGTTCGAATATCAAAGCACAAACAGATAACAAAACATTAAATTAAACATATAACAGTAGTGTAAATATATCTAAAACAAACTAAATGCATTTATTATAATACAACGTGAATCTTTTGAACCTAACATCATGTAAACTTTATTCCATGTTCACGCATTTTTGTTTACACTATTTCCTTACTTCCACTACATATTAACATATTGATATTAATAATATTAATGATAATAATATTTTTTTGTATTTTTGCTATTTTACTATTGTTAGATCCTTACAGGAATAAATCAAGACACATAGTTTATTATTTTAATTATTTTCTATGGTGTTTATGATGCACGCGATATTAACTTTATTCTGATTTTCACATGTTTAGTTATTTCAATAAAATTAAGACAATATTTGTTAAGAAAATATAACCTTTCATTCTTTTTTTAAAACTTTTCCTTTATAAAATAGCAACAATCTTTTTAGAATGTTTTTTTTATTGGAGTTGGCTGTTCTAAAATGTTAAATAAAGTATAAAAGTGCATATATAAGTGGTTGTTAGTTTTAAAGGATTTTAGAAACTAGTCTGAACAAAGATACTATTTAGCCTTAATAATCTGTAATTGATTTAAAGTACGACTCACATAAGATTCGAACGTTTTTTTATACCCCATCGTTTGATACATTATGTCAATTTATTTTAAACCAAGAAGGCTGCATTTTATTACAAATGGGATTAATCATTCAGAATTCACAGACAATTAAAAAATTACAATTATTTTCTAGCAACTTTTGGATTAGATCAGTTTCATTTATTTTTCTTTTTAACATAATTAAAGAAAAAAGGATTTTCATATTGCTGTGAAATTAATTTGCCTATCATTGATTATATATATTGTTAAATCAACAAAGCAGATTTTTGGATAGGTCTTTTGATCAAAGTGACCCCCTCTCAAAGGGTTTATATTTTAAGAAAAAGCATTATATATAATTATATATATATATATATATATAAAGAAAATTTATGAAAGAAAAATTTAAAATATTTAAAAAGACAAAAATCCAGAAAGAAATGTAACAATGAAAGAAAAATAAATGAAAATATGGAACCCAGCAAGTCAAAAAGCAATATCGGGCTGAGGACCGATTAAGCAGGGTTAAACTAGTTTAATGGTACCAACCTTCCCCCTTTGCGACTTGGTAGGCTGAATTAGGAAATCCAAATTGCAAAAGAGTTCATGATTAAAAGATGCAAACAAATTCAGCGATGAAATCTACAAAAATAAAATCTATAATTCCTGGTAGGCTGAATTGGGAAATCCAAATTACAAAAGAGTTCAATGATTAAAAAATGCAAAAAATTTCAACGATAAAATTTACAAAATAAAAACTATCATTCTAAAAATTATCAACAGATCAAAATATAAAAATTACTTACAAAATTCAAAGAAATGAAGATTCAAATATGTGAGTAGTAAGACGGAATTTTCTTTAAGCTTCAAGATGTATATCACATACTCAAAATGAAAAAATATAACACATCATCACCATATAAATTGAAAAAAGAATTAAATCATTGTTTGATTGGTAATAAAATGTAAAAGGATGCAAACGATTGGTTGGTAATAAGTTGTATGGTAAAGGAGTATAACGGTCTAGAGAGTGAGTAAAAATGTAAGCAGTGTAAATGTAAATAAATAAATTCTTCACGGCTAGACCACTAACAAGCCGACTTTGTGGACCTATTGTTGTGTGGTGGATTTGAAATTGGATCATGATTCGCAAAGATGTTTAATATATTTGTGATGTATATAAGTATTTAAGAAATTTATTGGATAATCATGATCTAAACAGTTGTTGAAGAATTTTTTAATGTTATTAAATTTGTCTATTTTATGTGTGGTTAATTTGTTATTACGTAATAAAAAGCCCAATAAAATATTCCTATAAGTGGATCTGTGTAGATTAACACACACATATATATATATATGTGTGTGTGTGTGAGAGAGAGAGAGAGAGAGAGAGAGAGAGAGTTTGTGTGTGTGTGTGAGTGCGTTTGTGTGTGAGTGTCCCCTAAAGCATTAATGGCTGCTTTAAATAGCCTTATTTCGTTTTTGTTTGTTTTTAATAGATTTTCAATTTTAGGTTTTTTTTTTTTTTTTTTTATATTATTTCTTCTCTTTTGTGTATTTTATTGATTAATTTTTTGTGACTGATATCCATTTTCCCTTAAATCTTTAGTTTTAAATATTTCTTATAGTGGTTATGTGCTTTTTACAGTTTTATCTAAATCTCCTAATGCTACTTATGCAACAATGCAAAAAGGATTCAAAATCTAAATTTTTTTTAAAAGATTTAGATTTTTGTACCTGTTTTGCATTAATTGATTAATTTTTGATCATTTGTGCGTGTTTATGTATGTGTGTGCGCGTGTTTGAGAGCCTTAATCTATAGTTTCTTTTTTCTCTGCGACTGCCGAAATGTAAGTGAGAACGAAAATCTGCTGATTTGTTGTCAAAACTACCCTGGAAAATAATTCTTCAAATGAACGTAGCATTTGCTTTCTGTAGAGCATTCATTCATAATACTCCCGTTGCAGGGTGTACACCAGAGGCCTCTCCTGAAGCAGGTGCCTTCGCCCTCCGTTCCTCAGCTGCCTCCCGGGCCCCTGCAGCCCCTGAGAGAATACACCTCCCCCAACGCTCCCCTGCACCACATGTCCCCCGTGGGTAGCCCCACGTCCACGACGACACTCAGGGCGGAGTGGACCATTCCCAGGGCCGCCAACAAAGTCAAGAACAGGCAAACGGACGTATGAGAATGGCAGAAACGCAGTAGGTGCAAGGTGAGTGTTGAAGCTGAAAGACAAATAACGTTAGGGATTCTGTTCCTTTTTAATGCAAAGAACTACTGTAAATAACATTTTTTTTTTTGTAAATAGTAGTGTGTTTTCGGTCGCAAAAGGGAAGAAATACAGTCACACTGAATTGTTTGATTTATTAAAGAAAATGGTTTCTACACCTGTCATAACATTTTAGATTAAGAGGTGAATTAAACCTATGGATAATTTCTGAATGGTAATAAATTAACGATAAAAAGAATGCAATACGTTTGCTTAACTCTTGTTTAGAGTCATTTCTGAGTATAACCAATATTTACGCACGCACTAGACACATAAACTCACAACACGGGCAAATAGACTGTAAAACACTGAATTTTATTTACAAAACATGCTCTATATAAAGGAACAGGCACGCCACCTATCGATGACATCATCAAAGAAAGGCGGGGCGTTAACAATCAAGTAAAATAAAAATAACAGTTTTAGTTATTTATTCTTCCTTTATTTGAATGATTAAGGAAACAACATACGAGTTATGGCAATTAAATAACGAGACTGACTCTGTAAATCCTTTCATTTTGATTTCATAACCATTTACTAAGTATCACCTTCAAAAAAAATCCCTCCTCGCTTCCTACAACATAAGTCAAATGCCGCAAGATCCGATGAATAAGACCGATGATATAACACTGGGATGCCGTACTTGGCTAGAAACCCCTTGACAGACAATACGGAATGAGCTGGTGCATTATCTTGGTGGAAAAATTTACAGTATGCATTTTATGTGAATTCTTATTGTCTCGGTAATTACATGAATACTTAACCGACGGTCAGATCAAACTAAATTACTAATTTTTTCCTACAGTCATCCGTTTTTGGAGTAGAAGGGCGACTCAGGCGTGAATCATCTTCAACGTCTTCTCTGCCGTCTTGAAAATGCGTAAACCGCTCATAAACCCATTCAAGCCCTAAACATTCATTGCCATATATTTCTTTAAATAAATAATAAGATTTAGTAGCGGAATTTCCGAGTTTCATGCGCAATTTTACAAGAATTTATTGCTCACTTATCATTTTTCCGCGAAACAAAGAAATAACTCTAATGCGAATGAAAATTAAGGGTAAACGGATCTGTATTCAGGAACGAGAGGTACTGCATTCGAAAGAGAAAGCTTCACGCTAAACAGCTGTAGGTCACGGGCGTTAGGCGCATTCGTATTTCTTCTGTAGCAACGGTAATGTCGTTATTTAATAACTACACCTCGTGCATTGTTCAACACAATCCCAGACTTCAAACGTTTTCATGGTTGTAGGGTCACCATTCATACTAGAACATTAAACTTTTTACCATGATACAATTCCAATTTCTTATTCAGGAATTCTAGTCTTGATGCTAATTGTGTAGCGGTGCTGATGTTCGTTAAATCTGTCACGGTTCTAAGTCCTCTCTTTGAGAAGGGTGTGCAGCTTAAGAGATCGATGGGTTGTGGTTATAAATTATGAAGTCATTTGCAAATAGGTTTTAGTTTGAGTGCAACAATCTATCAATGAATAATTCGAATCAGTTTAAAATTTTTCGAATCCGATATAATAGTATTAGTACTTTAATTTTAATGATAATTTGTAGAAATTTTTTAGATGTTACTTAAAATTAAATTCTTTGAATATTTAAAGCTATATTACAGTTAAATTTGTCATCATGGAACTAAAATCGACTTAATCGACTAAAATCGACTCCGATCGACTTAAAATTTTGACACGTTTCAAGCAAAGATTAGTACTCTAGAAAGACCTGGTTTACTACGAGCGCCATCTCTGGGTTAGTCTCGGGAGTTATTGATCGATGTGTTATTATGTGTTTGGAAGCTGTTTTACCATATACACACACAATTTCATAAGTACTCCTTCCCGTATGTTATATGAATGTTTCAAACGAATTTACCTTTGAAGGTTTGTTTCTGTCACACATAAAAGGTAAATTGAGAAACTGAATGTACTCTTAAAAGAAACAACTTGTTTTATATGAAAGTTTAAATATGCCCACAACGACATTATTCAATCATGAGTTAAATGTTGAACTGAATACGAATACAAACACTTTATCTATATTTTGGCGTTTTTTCCTCTTAAGGCTCCCGTCTACCCGCCATTTTGATTTCGTCAGCTTAATGTCAATCCTATAAGATTTCGACTTCAATTCTCCCATCTTTACTACTTGATCTATTTGAATACAATAAAGTGCATCTGAAAGAGCCAAAAATAATGAATGCTTCTGTGGAATTACTTCCCCCCCCCAATTTTTAAGAATATTTGAAAATATTCCTTAAAGATCGGAAAACTCAAAATCGAATAATTAAAATAAGAATAAAAATATTTTTAAAAATCGGAGGAAGAAAGTAATTCCACAGAAGCATTCATTATTTTTTTCTCATTCAAATGCATTTTATTGCATTCGAATACATCAAATAATAAAGATATGAGAATTAAAGTCGAAATTCCATAGGATTAACATTAAGTTGACGAAATCAAAATGGCGGGTAGACGGGAGCCTTAAGGCTCCCGTTTACCCGCCATTTTGATTTCATGGACGTAATGTTAATCCTATGGAATTTTGACTTTAATTCTCATATCTTTATTATTTGATCTATTTGAATGCTATAAAGTGCATTTTAAAGAGCAAAAAATAACCAATACTTCTGTGGAATTAATTTTTTACGGAGTAGCACACGCTCAAGACAATCTTCATTTATTGCAGGACCTCGCTACATGCATGAACGAACTCAAACGCTATGACATACGTAAGACAGTTTGGACGCCCCGACTTGCACGACTTTTTTTTAAGGAAGGCAGTCACTTGCAATCCTAAATGGTCAGAAATCAAAGATGTCTTGAGACAAGGACAAAAATCTTATGATAGACACGATGCCATTGCGAGGGTATTTCATTTGAAAGCTAAGCACATGATGAATCTTCTGACTAAAGGTTGCATCTTTCGCAATACTAGGTGTAACATATATACGGTGGAATTAATTTTATCCATATTATTTATATATATATATATATATATGGGGTGACTTTTACTAATTTTTTTTTATTTTTCTCATATATTTGAAAGTCGAGGATAACCATTATTACAGACAATCAATTTCTTAAAATTTTAAATTTAGATCATCATTAACGTTTAAAAAATTAAAAATTTTCTTGATATCTTACGTATAGGTTCCAAAATATTATATTATCCTCTGTCCAGCGAAGCGGGCGGGTATCATCTAGTAGATAATATAATTCAGATTTGAAGAGGAAAGCAGAAATTCCATAAGATTAAAATTACGTTCACAGAATCAAAATGGCCGTTAGACAGGAACCTTAATATACTAAACCTAAATATACACTTGTGACATTGGGCTATTCGCGGTTTCTCTTCACTAACCTTGGGGACTTTTCAATTGAGATTGATTGCTTTCGCTAAACAACCTTTGCCCAACCAAAAATGAAACGTGATGAAGAATGTAATATGCAAAGCAGTTAGGAATGAAGTGAAGCGGTTAAATTAAGAAGTATATAAACTCCATCTGAAGGAGTAGAGAAGGAGAGGAGAAGGAGGATCAGAGAGGCGTTGTAACGAGAGGTGGTGGAATCTAATTGTTACAGTATTGAAAGGTTGACTTGAGGATTAGAGTTGAGGTCCGAGTGTAAACCACTCGGATTGAGAATTGTTCTAGTGCTTTCAGCAGTTGTTCCAGATTAAGACTTGCAGTTGGTAAGAAGCTGTTAGATTATTATTGGTGGGTTGAATTAAGGTGTTAATAAACTTGACCAGGAGAGTTATATCATTATTGTCTTAGAGGTTATATATTAATAAATGTTGAAAGTGGTTTTGGTGGTTCTGTAATTATTGGTGTCATATTGTTTAATATTAGATATTAGTGATGGCACAAGATAACATCCGAGGTAATAGGATGTTACACACTTTCCATTACAAGAGTTAAAATATATTAATATTGCAGCATTGTTGAATTATGGAAAAAAAAGCTATTCCAGTTTTTTTTTCCTTTGCTTTGAGGCATTATTTTCTTGAAAGATGTCAAATACAATTTTTTTTTGCCGTCTTTATTATGCGCAGAATTTAAACCTAATCTGGCAATTGACATGGACGAAATTTGCTATGAAAACCTTCATCACCAAGAACACCCAAATGTCACTAATCTGAACTTATACCGTATTAGATCCTTTATATACTATATATAATTAACCAAAAGTTCAATTTTTTTTTCTAAGAACAAAACAATTAGTATAACATTTTTAAATTTTATGCATTTTTCATTTAATTTGTTGTAAACTGTATATATTTCTCATATCTTTGTTTGACATTTAATAGCAAATCTTAGAACAGCTAAGAGTACAATATGTAAATTAATGGTATTGTCATTTAATGAATTTTGCTTTAATTCAGATAGATATATACTTGTTAAATATATCAGTTAAGTTTTGTACTTGCTCTATACTTGTTTCGAAAAAAATAAATAATCAATGTAATTGTTTGTTTGAATATGAACAAACTCAAACAAAAGAATTAAGAAAATAAACACAATTAAGTAGATTTATTGCATGTATTTAACCATAATTTCATTACAAAATACATACAATTAGTCATTGTTAAAGAATAGAAGAATCCTCACTAGAGTGTCAAAACAAACAGTTAAGCCTAATGAGACAACATTAAACTACAAGGAAACCTACACTTGACTACATAACAGAAGACAAGGAGAGGAATAGGAAAAAAAGAATCATTAATTCAAATCTCCATGCACTCTGTCAAGCAACCAGTTGCGAAAAATTTAATTAAACAGTTTCTTCGTTTCACAATCTTTGATCTCTCTCAGCGCGAACAGTGTTCTTTTTTTTTTCCACCTGCAAGAATGAAACTTGCGAAATAAATGAAATAAATTAGCAATCTAATCACTAGGTAGAAATTCGTAGATACTCTTAACTTAGAATAGAATATGTAAGCGTTGTTCAAAGATGGAATTCTCAAGAAAAGTTCGCGCTCTTTTTTCGAAGATTACGAAATAAAAAAAAAAAAGGATTCTGTGTTAAAAAGAGAATAGGATTTCTCATACAATGGTGGAGAGATTATAGGTTTATTAACTATATTGATTAAAAGAGACTAGAAAAAATTCAATGTTGTTCCTCGAAGAATTTGTTATTCTTAATAGAATTAGTTATAAAAGCAGGATTAAGTTTTAATCAAAAGAGAATTGAATACTAGTTATATTGAAGGTCTATCATGTTAATAATGTAATTACTATGTTAAATAATTGTCTTTCTACAAACTTATATCTCCTAAAAATTGAATTTAGTTATATTATACTGCTGAGGCGTACTTTTTAAAATTTAATTATTTTAATGAAAATTAACTAGTACTTCTGTTGCCTTACAAAACCAATTTAATTACTTCGTTTCTCATGTTTTAATATAGTTTCTTAATATTTAGCCCAAGTAAGAAATTAATTAATTAGCAAAAGTTTTATAAATGTATAGTGATCTTTTATGAGCTGGTCTCTTCATTAAATAGGAATACTGAATAACAAAACAAGTTTTAACATATTTATATCTGCATTAGATGTTCTTTTGACCGACAACGGATGAATCGATAGTTAAGATTAAAAAAAAAAGAGCAATCATAATCATTCATTATGCAAGAATGGAGAATTGTTCTTCATTAAATATTGTTTTGATTTCAACTCTGCTCTTTTTCAACATTTTAAATCATGTATAATATATTTAATTGATTTGGTTGGGGTAAACAAACAGCAAAATAGATTTGAATTTTTAACACCATTAGGTTTTATTTCATGTATAAAATTTTTTTAATCTACACTTTATTCTCTATCTCAAGCTTTAAATCCGAGTTTTTCCTCTTGTAAAAGAAAAAGGATATATACATTTTATCATAGGTATAATTCACCCCATAAGAGTTCAGTGCCGTAAATTCCACACAACAATGGTTTGGTTCAAAAAGAAATAATTCAAGATAAAAACCGTTTTTACATGGTGGCAAAGTTTATTAAAAAAAATTATTTAAATATTAGTTAAGACTTTGTAGAAAACCTCATATCTCTCTCGTCTTTAAGATCACTCTCGCTGCGAAATTAGGGCCGCGGTAGCCTGGACGTCGTGGACTCGCGGCCGGCGGTTTTCGTTCAGTCGCGGGTTCGATCCTTGGCCGCCAAAGACCCGCCGTGTAGCCGGGGCTGATGCACGTTAAAACTGTTCGGGGCCCAAAGTCCTCCCGTTGGTGTGGTGTGGATATTAGGAGAGGGGGGTGCTAGCTCAGGTGTCGTCCTCGTCACTTGACCGTGTTTCAAAATTACGAGGTCCGTCGCCAATAGCCCTAGTGTTGCTTCTAGTGCGACGTTAATAAAAACTAAACTATGAGAAATTAAATTTATCTCCCATAGATGGCACCAGGTTACTACACAAATTACGTTTCTAAGAAAATTATTGAAATATTAGTAAAAACTTGTCGCAAATGTCTAAATATTGCATTGTCAGGCGAATAAGAAAGATTCCCAAAGTTCCAGAGCTCTAGCTTAATGGGAAGTTGGTTAAATTAACGATCGAAAATTTGATGACACACACGCACACACCAAGTGAAATTCAGAAAAACGTTTTAAAATATGCCTCTGTAGAAAAACTTCTTAAAAGTGGCACTAAGATTTAAATACAATCAACTGTAAAATCATACTTTACTGAAAATCTCAAATATAGTTTAACAAAGAAAGTAATATTAAGAGATTATAACAGTTGACTCGGACATAAAATAATTACCGACGTTGCCATAGAATGATAGCTTGCAACAATTTCGTAACTCACTATCTTATTCAGTTTTGCGTGTTCTAACGGGTCGAAAAGTTCCTATTCTCGCTTTCCAATTAGCGATGTGAGCCCCATAGAAGAAATCGTCTGCGTCTTTACTGGAATTTTTATTCGCGTTAATTTTTAAATAGCAGATGATTTGGATTAATTATAAATTAAATTTAAAATTCAGTGATAGAATCTCAACTAAAACGTTATAATAAATATTTATTTTATGATTTTCGTAATTTTGAGTGCTTTCGTATGGTGAAATTATATAATCTGTATTCTAATTAATTTGGCTTAACTGCAACATTCCATGATTAATTTGATGATCTATTAAGGATTTTTAGATATTCAAAAATATTTCAAGAAGTTGGAAGAAAATGCAATTTACCACACAGCTCGTTTATTTTTTGTTCTTTCTGATCCACTTTATTACATAAATAAATATAAAATAGCGCCTTGCCTTAGATATCTCTACATACTCTCAGACTGATAGTATTTGTTTTATCTAAGTGTCTGGAGAATATCTTAATGCGTTATGTAAAGTCTAGATAAGTTATCGGTTTCCCATTTGCAAATATTGCATTAAATGTAATAGAATATTTTCGATAGATTTATACTGAACGTTACTTAGAAAATTATAGATTGTGGAACTCTTAAGTGAATGTCTAACTCTCTACTCCAACACATTATACTTTGAGCGGTCGTTAAACTCAAGTTACATATATTTCATTTTGTGGAATTTAAAACCACTTACTGTAACAAAATTTATTTTCCAGTTCAATCTATTCTGTTATTTTGTCATCGGTTTACACATTTTTTCAAATATTGTTTATCTCCACGTTACACTTAGGGAAGATTCATTTGTTTAAACATAACCACGATCATTATTATTTCTATTTATCAAGGACCGCGGTAGCCTAGTATTCAAGGTCGTGGACTAGCGGCCGGCGGTTTTCGTTCAGTCGCAGGTTCGATCCTTCGCCGCCAAAGACCCGCCGTGTAGCCGGGGCTGATGCACGTTAAATCTGTTCGGGGCCCAAAGTCCTCTCGTTGGCGTGGTGTGGATATTAGGAGAGGGGGTGCCAGCTCAGGTGTCCTCCTCGTCAATTGACCGTGTTTCAAAATTACGAGGTCCGTCGCCAATAGCCCTAGTGTTGCTTCTAGTGCGACGTTAATAAAAACTAAATTAAACTTATATTTATCAAACTGTATAATTCATTCGTTAAATTGAAGCTTAATAGGATTATATAAAAAAAAATAGTACTTGTCCGTGTATAACAGTCTAAAAAATTAGGTGTTTTTTGATACCCATATTTGTTGGATTTTGAAACATTTTCTACGGAACCAATATTCTTCAGAAGCTTTCACGAAGTTGTGATTTTCTTTGCAATGATTAAAAAAAAAACTTGAAAATGAAAGAACAAATTCCATATGAAAATAAAATGTAACATTTTGAAATTCTGAATCTAGGTAAAGCATATTTAATGCTGCTTAAATAAAGTTTTACTGGTATCAAGCTTTCCCAAACGAAAAAAAAAATTAAGCATAAAACCATAAATTCAAAATATCATATTGTAAGACCCAGAAAAAAAGTAAAATACGTAAGTTGACATATGTGTCAATGATTGTTTATTGACGTCGCACTTAGAAGAAACCTGATAGCTATTGACAACGGACCTCATAATTTTGAACTTCGGTTAAGTGACGAGGACCACAACTGAGCAGGTATCTCCCTTTCCAAGATTCTACACCCCATCAATGAGAAGACTTGCAACATCGACAAATTTAATATGCTTCAGCCTCAATACACGGCGGATCTTTAGCGACATTGAAGTTCACGCTCATGGCTCAATGAAAGAAACCCTGGGAGCGAATCCGAGAACATGACCATTAAGCTACCACAGCTACATAAACAGAGAGAGATATGCGATATAAAAATATAGAAAGAATGATCGGTTTTATTAATTTTGCACTAGAAACAACTTGAGGACTATTGGCAACGGACCTCAAAATTTTGAACCCTCGGTCAAATGACGAGGGCATCATCTGACTTGGTACCTCCTTTTCCAAACATCCACACCACGCCACTGGTAGATCTCGGCAAATTTAACATGTATTAAGCCCAGCTACACGATGTCAGCATTAAGGTGTTTGTTGCTATCGTTGGGTGCTGCCATCTGTTAAACAGAGTTGAAACAAATTTGTCATTAATTCAAATGATTTTTTTGATTTGGTAGTCATTTGCTCCTTTATCAAGTCGATGGTCGTGGAAACCTGGTGGTCATGGCCACGGACTCACGGCTGGCATTTTTCGTCGAATCCAGGGACTGAGCCTTGATGCCACTAATGACCGGGGCTGATGCACATTAAATCTGTTGGAACCCAAAGTTCTCCCATTGGCATGGTGTGGAAGTTAGGAGCAGTGATGCAAGCTCAGGTGTCGTCATCGTCACTTGACGGAGTTTCAAAATTACGAGGTCGTTTGCTAATAACTATCGTGCTACTTCTAGTGCGACATAAACAAAACTAAAAGCAAAAAAAAAAAAAAAAAAAAATCAAAAGTCTGTAGCCCCCGCGTCGAGTTGTCATCGTTGGTGTGACTTCGATTCTTCATTAGGTACTGGCAAATCAAGCAAAAATCTTAACTTTGGTCAAATATTTTCCAAAAAAGGCGATGATGATCTCTTCGGTTGAAAAAGTTTGAAGAATTTTTGAGATGCGAAAGGCATCCTGATCACGAACACGAGTGACTGAGACTTAGACAGCTGTCCAGTGAGTCATGATGCATGCAAAAATCATTTTCGATGCTACGAGTACTATCTCTTGGAGTTTATCAAATTATCTCTATGGATTTATCAAACGATCCTCATGTAAATACATACATAATTTGCTTTGAACATCGAATTAAACGTTAACTAGCACAAGCAATCTGTATGAGCATTGTTGATGCATATAATGAGGGTATAAAACCAGGCCTTCGATAAACTCTTTGGTCAAATTTAGACAAATTATAATCTTTTTTATTTATTTACTTTAAGCAAGTGATACTTTTTAATGAAATTATCACTTATCATTTTTAATTTCCCAAAATTCTTCTATATTTTTCTCTTTTGATGAAAATTATATTGTATAGTATTAATTAATAATTTCGAAAAGAATGAAAAGAAGAGAATTACACTCTAGTATTAAAATAAAACCACAGTCCAATTTATAGAAACTATAAACTCTTACTTCTATATATTTATTCGTTCAGAAAGCGAAAAATACTTATTGTATAGTAGTTATCTTAAGTGTGTTCCTTCTCCTTATATGGTGTGGATGTTAGAAGAGTGGGGGTGCCAGCTCAGGTGTTGTCCTCGTCACTTGACGGAGTTTCAAAATCACGAGGTCCGTCGCCAATAGCCCTCGTGTTACTTCTAGTGCGACGTTAATAAAAACTAAACTAAACTCATTCCCCTTATATTCCGGTGGCCACAGTTGCCTAGTGGTCATGGTTTCGGATTCGTGCCAAGCGGTTTTCTTTCAGTAGAGGGTTCGATCCTTGGCCTCTAAAGACCCACCGTGTAACTGGGGATTATGGACGCTAAATCTGTCGGAGCCCAAAGTCCTCCCATTGGCGTGGTGTGAAAGTTAATATTAGGGTGCCGGCTCAGATATCGTCCTCGTCACTTGACGGAGGTTCAAAATTACGAAGTCACTCGCCAATAGCCCTTATGTTGCTTCTTGTGCGACGTTAATATAATAACTAATCCACTTATATAACCCAAACGTACGTTTATTTTTTGTTGCCTATAAATTTTTTGCTCTTTTTTCTGATTTTCAATCGCCATTAATATTGGCTAGTCATAGTTTCAACTAACTTAAATAATCCAAAAGTTTGATGTAGTAACATATCTCACAAAAGATGATTAATGGCAAAATAGTTATATATATATATTCCTTTTATTTAATTAAAATATTCACTTATATCATTTTGAGAGATATTACAAAAGCAAACTTAATCTCGAGGTAAAAAGAATTATTAGCTTAAAAAAAATAGGAAGAAAATGCGAGTCGTAAGCTAAGAACTAGCGAAAATGGAAAATTAATTTGAGGTTTAATTCAATGTATTCAAATAAATAAATAAAACCATACCAGAAACAATTCTAGTTGGCTGTATTATCCCTATAAGAATAAATGGAATTCACATTATCAATATTTTTTTTTTCATAACATCAAATTCTTTTTTCAACCACTTCTCCTCCTGGATTCGAATACCCGATTTATATAGTGCATCCAATTTTGTATACAGAGAATAATTTTTGCTGGCAGATTGGTGAATTCTCGAACTCACTTTACAGAAATAAAGAATTAGAACACAAAAATTAATTATTCATCATCCACATTACTGTGGAGTTTCTTTGGTTCGCTATATCACACATTTTGCCAATACATTTATTTTAAATCATGAAGTCATTGAAATACTAGAAATAAACGATAAAAATATATCATGCGTTTCATGTATTCAATTATCTGCTTGATATTTTTCAATGGAGATTCTATTAGATGTTATGTATTTGCCATGCAATGAGAAAGGGTGACATGCAAGTCGTTTATCAACAACTAAGTGGTACCTTTACCGCCATCTAGTGGTTACGTTTGGTATTATTGGATAAATCTGATCTCGGAGCTTGCGGGTAAGAAAAAATTTCTCGTATTCTGTTTCTCTCACTTGGGAGATACCTTTCTTCGATTTTGGAAAATTTGGATACCTCTTCCTATAGGCTAAATATCCGGCAACTATCGAATTAATACAAAATGAATTCATGATTAACTCCTTGTATGTTCAAATTACTATTTGGGATTACTCACCACATTTACATATTCGGTAATTATGTGGCAGATAAAATGTTTGCAGTTGAAGCTCTGGGTGGAGAGTTACATTTTTTATTACTTTCACGCAAGTACTGAGGTACAAAAATCTTGTTTTTTATGGTCTATCAACCTTTCAGTCATATGGGTTGTTTGATTGGTTGATTGTATTAACGTCACCTTAGAAACAACACAAAGGCTATTGGTGACGAACCACCTAATTTTGAACCTTAGTCAAAAGACGAGAGAGACACCTAGCTGGCACCTTCCTCTCCAAACTTCCACACTACGCCACGGGAGAATTTGAGTTTCGACAGATTTAACGTGCATCAGTTCCGGCTATAAGGCAGGTATTTAATACCCACTAGGCTACCGCTGCCACTCCATTATGTGCAACTTCTACAAATATCGGAAGAGTTTTTCAGATGCGAATTTTGAACAATTGTTGACTTAGAGAATTCAGAAATCATCATCTAGAAAAGTGCACGGCACAAGTTCTATCATGGTATATTCTGAGAGGTCTTCTATGACCTCTGCGGCTAAAACTTTGTTTTTAGGATATAATAATATAGTCCTTGCACTTTCAAATACCAGACAAGGCTTCGACTTTGCTTAACGAAGCTCTAAGATTTTTTTTTTTTAAATTTTGAACAACTTTCACTCAATGTCAAGGTATAGGTCTATTACATCCTCGTGTTGTTGCACATAGTCATCACTAATGTGATTGTTTATTAACGAGAAGTAAATCGTGGACTATTGGCAGAATACCTAAGGAGACTAAGCAACCCAAAGGGTTTAGAGCTGGAAACCGCCCCCCTGGGAAACAATCACCCCCGCAATCAGCATTTATTGAGAAAACAAGATATTACATAATTTCGAAATCAAAATTAAATAAAGAGTCCAAGGTATTTACGCAACAAAAAATGTACATGACAGAAACATAAGAAAAAAAACCTAAAAGTGGGAACTTTCTTGCAGAAATAAGATGCATAATAGGTTGAATAGCACAATACAAAAGCGTCCACAAACTCGTAAGCAAAAATGAAGTGTTAGGCAAAGATATGAACATGTATACAAGGTAGTTATACATTTATACTTACACAATAAAGGAAGATTAAAATAATGAGAAATATAATAAAAATTTAAAACAATTAAAAAATTTGTTGGGTAATTTTACGAGCCGTAAGGACTTAAACTTTGAATGCAAGTAGGGATTTTCACATACAGACTTCTGCTAGTGGACATGGACCTCAGAGGACAAATGGTAATGGACCTCATAATTTTGAGCCATTGTCGCAGGAAGAGGATGGCACCTTCGGTGGCATCTCTCTCTAAGTTTCCACATCATGCCAATAAGAAGACAGTGGAACTCGAAATGATTTAAAGTGCATCAACTCCGCTGCCTGGTGGTTTCTAGTGGGAAAAGGTCTCGAACTCGTGACTCGCTGGAAACTGCACCAACAGCTAGTCAGTGACCTCGTAACTATATAGTTATCAGATACTTGCACATAATACAGTTGAATTCTAATAACTCGCGCTTTTTTGGGCCCATGGTTACTAAACCATGAGTTAAGGAAGACGCAAGTTACAGTATTTATATAAATTGAGCCATAATATAATTTACAGTATCAATAAGAGATTTCTGTATTATGTTTAATCCCTTACGTCATTATTTTTAAATATTATGGAAATCATCTGCACAAAAAAAAGTATTTATAACTCTTAAAATTTGACTATAAAAAATGGTTGAATGAATACTTTATCTCACTGATCGCGAGATATTGAAATAATATTCTATACAAATATAATAGATATTCTATACAAATATAATAGATATTCTATACAAAAAAAAATTAAAAAGTATTTTAATGGTCGAATCTCTCACAGCCCCAAGTTTTCAAGAGGATGCCTCTCAAAGACTAGCTTTTGTTCATTTTCGCTTACACTTGGATATTCATCATGTATCTTTTATGACTAAAGTACCCGTCAGCACTTTACCATACGAACACTTGGGAGTTATGATTTCGTAGAATATTCTTACTTCACGCATGAAAAGTTTTTTTTTTTCTCTTTTTTAAGTGTGTAAGCACCATTTGACTTATTATTTTCTCACGTTTCTAAATTCTCTTAAGAGAAAGATAAACTTGCTGTTGTGAATCAGAAATCCACGGCATGTATATTCTGCTATATATAAAATAGAAATAAAAATAAAGATGTCAATGTCTGCTCTTAATGTAGCCGCCGTAGTCTAATGATCACGGTCGCTGACTCAGAACCGGCTGCTTTTGTCGAGTCGTGCGTTCTAGCCTTCATAACACTAAAGACCCACATTGTGGCCGAGACTGATGCACGTTAAATACGTTGAGGCTCAAAGTCCTCCTGTGGCGTGGTGTGCATGTTTGCTGAGAACGAGGTCAGCTCAGGTGTCATACTCGCTCAAAATTATGAGTTAGTCGCCAATAGCTCTTGTATTGCTTCTAGTGCGTTGTTAATAAAAACCAACGAGTCAATTAGTCAGTTTGCTCTTAAAAAGAAGTCTTGTTATAATCTGAATCTCATAAAAAGGGAGCCATAGAAAACCACTAATTAACATTGTCCGACTGAAATAGATATTCTATTCACCTTTGGTTGTGTAGCGGTTACAAGGAACTACCTTTCCCGCAACAAGGACGGAAACGAGTGAGGTCTACTGTTTGCTATTCCTGCATCGAAAAACGTCGTAGTATAATAAATTGATTTAAAAAAAATACAATTTATTAAGTTGTTTGATAATATAATTCCAGAAATGAACTGGAAGAAATAGAATGAAGTAATCACAATCAAGTCACTTATGAAGTTCGTTCTAATTGTTTGGTCTTACATTTTATAAGTTCCCAAAATGATTTTTTTTGGTTCAAAGCTGTGTCATAGGTTAAAACATGCTAATAAATAATTTAATAGCGGAGAGGAAGTAAAAGCATTTATGTTTAAGGGTCATCTCCTTTTATTATAATCTTGCAACGCGCTACCGGAATATTATAGAACTTCGTATTGACTTTTAATACACCTGTATGTGGAATTCTTTTTTTACCTCACTCCATTCATTTAATTAAAAAGAAAACAGAAATGGTAAAAAAAAAATGTTTATCCGCAGTCTTGCAAAACGTAATCACGTATATTTTCTTCTATCTAGTGAATGGTTTTGTGTGGTACGTGCTAGACCATTAAGGAGTTGCAAAAGACAATTATTAATGATGGAAAAATGTTTCACAAAAGTACCAAGCAATAATTATGAAAGCTTGAAAATTTTAGCTTAAAAAAGACATTAGTATGTTTGAAGGATGACATATTTAGCTTAAATATTTTAAATTTATGTTACGTATTCAATAATTTTCGTTGATATATAATAACAATAACACATGGATCAATAAGTTCCGAGACTAATCCAGAGATGGCGCTTGTAGTAAACCAGTAACCAGATCTTTCTAGAGTACTAACCTTTGCTTGAAACGTGTCAAAATTTTAAGTCGATCGGACCAGAAACAGCTGAGTTATCGAGGTTGGAGTAAAGTCGTTTTGTAGTTTGTTTAAAAAATGGAAAAAACCGAGTTTCGTGTTCTGATAAAACATTGTTTTTCAATGAGTAAAAACACCGTGCAAGCGAAACAATGGATTGAAAAATGTTACCCGGACTCTTGTCCATCAAAAGCAACGATTTGTCGGTGGTTTGCCGAGTTTAAACGTGGTCGTACCGACACAAATGACGCGGAACGCTCGGGTAGACCTGTGGAAGCCGTTACACCGGAAAATGTGAGTGAAGTGACAAAAATTATAATGAAAGATCGTAAAGTGAAGCTCCGTGAGATTGCTGAGATGACACAGATATCATATGGAAGTGTATTTACTGAAAAAGGTTTTTTGAAGTGAAGTGAAAAAGGTTTTTTACAAGTGGGTGCCGCGATTGCTTTCGATGGAACAAAAACAGCAACGAGTCGATGATTCAGAAAGTTGTTTATCGCTATTTACTCGCACAAAAAAGATTTCTTGCGTCGTTACGTGACCATGGTCGAAACATGGATACATCACTACACTCCAGAGTCGAAGCGGCAGTGGCGCACAGCTGGCGAAAGCCTTTCGAAAACGCAGCAGTCAGCTGGCAAAGTCATGGCGTCAGTTTTTTGGGATACGCATGGCGTGATTTTCATTGACTACCTCGAAAAAGGTAAATCGATCAACAGTGATTATTATATTGACTTGCTGGTGCGTTTGAAGGAGGAAATCGCAAAAAAACGACCGCACAGTCTCGGGACTTATTGATCCATGTGTTACTTATAAATTTATTTATTTGAGCTAAAAATGTAGCAATTTTTTTTTCAAACTTTTATTGCAATAGTAAAATTTTTACACACAATTGTTCCATGTACATATTCCTTATATTTCATCTAAGTTAAAGAAAATATTAGACACGAAATTGGCAGCCGGTTTAGGACGGGAATTATTTCCGCCGAGTCATGTGCTCGAGCCCGATACCACTAAAACCTGCCGTGTAGCAGAGCTGATGTACGCTAAATCTGGAGAGGTGTGGGAATTTGGAGAAGTAAGTCAGGAGTCATCCTCGTCACTTAATCGAGGATCAAAATTACGAGGTCCTTTGCCAGAGTCCCTCGTGTTGCTCCTAGTGAGACTTTAATAAAATCAATCAATCAATCGGTATACATGTTCGTTATATTTTCTCTAATTTAAGAAAATACCAGTTGATTCCGTTGAGTCACGGTTTCGAGCCTGAGGCTAGGAAAGAGCTTCCGTGTAACAGGGCTTGTGTTCATTAAATCTGTGGAGGTTCTGCCACTAGAGTGATGTGGAAGTTTGAAGAAGGAAGTGCCATCTCACTGGTATCGTCCTCGCCAATTGATTGAGGCTAACAATTACGAGATCCTTCGTCATTAACCTTCGTGTTTCTAAGTGAGACATTAATGAAGTTAATTGATACATAATTCAATAACAGTAGTTTAACACTTTGAGGAACGCAATATTATTATTATATATTTTTAAAAAGATATACATGCAATGGATATATATTAATAAGGCAGATAAAAAAGTACGCAAGAAAAAATTAGCATTCCCTGGGTCTGAGAGAGGAATGTTTGCACAGTGTAAACACGAACGGGCGCAGTTTGCACGCTTCAAGCTTGGGAAAATGCATTTGCACTGTGCAAACGGTGCCCCACAGAGGGTTAAAGACATTTTTTTTTTTCAAATATGTGCGACTATGCGTTAGAGTAGTGGTCCAGAGGGGTCAATACTTTACACCGGTAGGTGTTGAAAGGGTCTAAGGGGGCGTTTGGGAACAAGGCGGATTTAGAGAAATTCGAGGACCACTTGTTGACTTCCTGGTAAATAAACATAAGAATGCGCTGATAAACTTGATTGAAACTAAAAATAATCGAATGCATATTTCAACTAATATATCTAGATGCCACTGAAGTAAGATTAGCCAAAAAAAAGTAGGTATTAATATATACATTATATCTTCTTTTGTAATGCAATTTCGACCAATACACGAGCGTTAAGATAATACATATCCTTGTTACAAAATAAAAGTTAGTAGTATAGTATGCTACTTTTATTTTAATATTCGAACCGAATAGTATTGTCTAGTTCAATAATTTATCGTTTGCTCTTACTTTAATATTTCATCTAAAAATTGATTCTAATGGCCAAATCGGCTATTTTTATATTTTTTGTTGTAAACATTTCCAAAGTTTTTGTTCTTTTGAATATTTTGCTTAAGAAAATAAAATACGTTAGGAATTAAAAGGTATTTTCACTTCTTAACAGTATTTGATTTTGTAAATACTGGGAATTAAAAGTACGCTTACTTAGCGATAATTAATATTAATATTGAACAATTTTCTCTTTTCGAGAACTTAACAAAAAACCGTTTTATCACATGTGAGAGTGAAATTTTCTAAGCCAATTTAAATGAGGTTTTTTTCTGTAAAGGAGAGGTGAGTTTTTTTTATAAAGGGGGGGGGGGGGATGGGGGAAAAAAAAATTTGAATATATTTGGCAAGGGATTTTTTTCTTGCAAGGATAATGTTATTCACAGGTCGTTTAAAATGTAAAATGTACAAAATCG
>BMAW01112941.1:240753-255289 GCA_019974015.1 Nephila pilipes
ACTTCTTAGAGGAAAGTATAACAGCATTTAGCACTTAATAAGCATGAGTAAGAACATTTTTAACTCTTACCTTAGTAGTACTTCCTTTCCTGCCACTATTATTTAAAATTAAAAGAGTAACTGAGAACATACAAATAAATAGAAATTCAAGCACATTTATGATAATTAAATTTTGGTCTAGATCTGATAAGAATCAAAATACTACCTTCCTAATCTAAAAATGGCAAAAGTTCTAAACACGTCTGAACTAGCGTTAAAATAACTTAATACTTATTTTTGTACCAGTTGAGTAGCACACGTAACTGAACGAAGCACATCATAAAGGAGAGGTGAGTTTTTTTTATAAAGGGGGGGGGGGTAATGGATCAAAAAAAATTTGGAATCTATGTGACATGGAATGTTTACCTGCAGCTGATAATGTTATTCACAGGTCGTTTAAAATGTAAAATGTACAAAATCGACTTTTAGAGAGAAAGTTATAAACAGAATTTTAGCACTTAATAAGCATGAGTAAGAACATTTTTAACTCTACCTTAGTACTTCCTTCCCTTGCCATTATTATTTAAAATTAAAAGAGTAACTGACGAACATACAAATAAATAGAAATTCACACATTTATGATAATTAAATTATTTTATTCAGATCTATAAAGAATCAAAATACAATTCCTTTCCTAATCTAAAAATGGCAAAAGTTCTTAAACACGTCTGAACTAGCGTTAAATATAACTTAATACTTATCTTTCTGTACCAGTTGAGTTCGATTCATTAGAAGACTTATAGATGAAGGTTCGAATCACTAGCTCTTTGTACATCATCATGATATTCACCCGTTAAAGTCCTTACTCAACATAGGTGTGTCTCAAATTGATAATTTCAGATCGCTAGAACTAACTAGCCTCGAATTAAAATATCTGCTGCTTATAAATGCATTTTATCAAATGTATTCATTGGACTTTTGTAATTCTAATCTAATCTATGTAAGTCTTGTTTCATCCATTGGGAGAGATATTCAATTCTAGTAACATAATTTAAAGTCCCAAAGTTTTAATTGAAGGGTAAAATGAGATAGAGGCCTCATTATAAATGTTTTAATTACTTAAAATATAATTAAATACTACAATCCAATTATAATTTAAGTGTCAAATTTTGTGAATTCTGGTGTTTTAATCGAAATTACAAAAATTCGCTACATCTGTCCCAGTACTATTTGTTTCCTTTTCATAAAGTATTCTTTTAATTACTCTAACGAAGAAATTGCTCCACGCACAATGGGTTTATTACTGTTTTTCACGCATATTGCTTTTGGGTAGCACGTGAAAGTAGCTTAAATTCACATAAAGACGACCTATTGTAGAAAAGAAAGAAAAACTGCTCTCGTTTCGTTATAAAAATACTGCTTTTGTTATATGTTCTTAATTAAAGTGGCGCAGTAAATGTTGGTCGAAACAACAATAAAAGCTTGGCAGCTATCTAAAACTTTAATGCTTCCAGGTTCTGTAAACCAAATTTAAATTTCTCTTAAAATAACAGCGTGATGTAATTACAGCATTTAAACCTTTATGTTTTACTGTAGTCTTAACTATTTTTCAGTAACATAACAATTCTTATAGTTAAATAAAGTTAATAAAGTTAAATGCGTTTTATTTTTTATGGTATTTTTACAAAATAAAATGAACACTCATAGCAAAAGAGAGTTGCGTATATAAAAATGTTAACGAGATGGTAATGTAAAATTTAATTTTTTCACCTTCGTTAATATCGCCGAAATTTATTTATCTTAGAAACTTTCACAGATTCATTTAAACGGTCATTTGTACTCCAAAAAAGCTATTAAACATTCATTTATGCATTAAATTTTCCTTCATTTATAATTTTCATTTATGCTTGAAAATATTTTTAATGAGAGTTTTATATTTATGTGGGGTGGTATCGGTGTCTAGGGGGCTTTTTACTGCACAAAGGATCACGTTTTATGAATATTACGTTTGTCTAATAAAAGAATAAAAATATGTGCACTATTTAACAATGATTGAAATGGAACTTAAAAGTAATAACTTCAACCCTACACACAATTTATGCTAGGAAGAATTTAATTAGATGGGTTACCGTTCTCTCTCTCTCGCAGTACATAGCATAACCACATTCGTCAAAGTGGGGTTTGATCTTTCGATCTTTGACGAGATTTTTTTCTTCTCAATCTGATTCAGAAATAATTTGTCTATCTTGAAAGAAAAGGCAGAGTACAAAAAACACTCGCCACGCCATCTATGATCTAATCGTGTGATGCAATCATTACATGGTGAACCCCACAATATCATAAAATTAAAATTCAACATTTATAACACATTAATTGTAATTATTTGAAACTGGTTTAATAATTATTTTTTTTTGTTTGTTTCGCATGTAGTCCCTAAAAACATGTACGTACATATTCAATGAAAACTCAAATATCTTGTCTTAAAATAGACAATATATAAGTAATACTCTATTTCGAACAATCGTCTCCTTTTATGACAAGATTCTTCTCTCTCAATCTTTCTGAGATGAAATACTGCTGTAGCTTAGTGGTCGTAGTCGTGGAATCACAGCCGGCGTTGTTTTCATCGAGTCATAGCTTCGATACTTGATGCCATTAAAGACCCCCCGTGTAGCGGGACTAATACACGTTGAGTATGGTCGAGATCCTTTGCCCTTCAATTGATATGGTTTGGAACTTTGTAGAGAAAGGTGCCAGTTCAGGTGTTGTACTCGTCACACTTGACCGAAACGTAAAATTATGAGTTTCGTCGCAATTAGCTCTCGTGTTGCTTCTCAGTGCGACGTTAACTAACAATCACATCTATTTTTGAAATACACGCAGGAGTTGACAGAACTGTTGGCCCATAAGTATAACAATAGTGTGAACTTTCGATAAATAAAAAGGGTTTATTTCTATTTTACACAACTAAACCGCTTACAAGTTTGCATTTAAATTTATATTAACCGATGCATTCTGGTTTTAAAAAGATAATAAAAGTATATAAACGAGTTCTAACTTTGAATTGATTATGTGTTTTCATTCCATTTTGATCGATGGAACGAGAATCGCTGATTCTTCTTTATTATAAAATTTCTCTCCACCGAAGTTTTAAATTTAAATCTTGCTTTAAGTCTTTTAATTTTTAAAACGAGTTTCCTGTTATAACATGTAACGAATTAAGAGATAAAAAAATAGAAGTATACCCAAAAACCTTTCAGTGAGGGAAAAATAACTGTCTTCTTTAAATTGGTGAGATATTGAAACCATCAACAATAAAGAAAAAAAAATGACAGTATCTTCTAAAGGGTTTCACCTATATTTCTGTTAAGTCTTTCACCTAAGTAACAACAAAGTTACATTTGGGTGACTACTAAGATTCAACTGGGAGGAACTACTAAGTTTAAACTAAGTTTTCCCCGAGAGGTTCCTCGAAATGTGATAGATACATCCCTGGAGGTACTCGAATGTTTTCGAAAGGTTAGGAAAACATCTCAGGAAGAAAAGATAACAATACCTGAAGGATAACCAGAAGATACCTTTCTTACTTCACATAGCAATGAAAACTAAAACAAAAAGATCAGAGCCTGACCTAGATTTTGTGTGAAAAGAAAAATAGGTATTTCTCATTATGCGGGCAGAAATGGTAGATGCATGAAGTAAATTTGATTAAGATTCTATCAACTAACAATTTCACTATTTAAAACTGGTTTTAACAAATTTTATCTATAGAAAAGGGAAAATATTTTGCTTGAAAAAAAATTTGGTATCAATCATTTTTTGTTGGTGTTTAGCATGATGGATAATTTATTTTATAGTACATAGTGTTACAGAAGACTTGTGCTTTTTTTATATCTCATTCGTGATATTTTGTTAATATATTCCAAATTATATCAGTAGATTTCACTCAATTAAATTGTTTATTTCATTTAATTTAGTAATTTTATAAATTGTTTAATAAATAAGATAGTTAAAATTGAAAATTGAAATTTTGTTCAACATATCTGACTTTTAGTTAACTTTGTGCCATTTAAAAAATTGTTGACTATATTTTATCACGTTCACCTGTTCCTTTCATGTTTTGATGCCACAGCGCACTCTCATGGAAATAGGTAAATGTTGCATTGCAACTGAAAGCTAGCTTAAAAAAAATTATTAAATTAAAAGGGATTTTTTTGTGATCTCCTAAAATAGTAGGAGAAATGTAACAAATATTATAAACTTCGATTGTGCAATCACTTGTAATTCCAGAATATATTGGTAATTTTGAATTTCAGTTCATTAGGTATTGAAGTTATTATCTGAATTTGTCAGCAACAAAATCAAATAATTAGGATAAAATTCAATGTTTGGCTTAAAATCTTTACATTTACTAAAAATTATTAGGTTGTCTATATATCTATATAAAACATAAAGAGAGTTGTTAAGGTGGTTTGATTCATAAAAATGTAAATAAAGATTAGCTAAAATGTTGCTAGCTGGTTCACCCTGAGCTAGGCCTTTTATCTGTTTGTATATTTGCTTATTGAAAAGTATATAATTTTCTTACAGTACTAATTGTAAAAGATTTTTAAATTTGTTCATTTTTATAGTATTTTTTATGTTATATTGATTATAGAGAATCATCGTAACTCTAATCATATCCTCTACATCAATAGAATTAAAAAGATCCTGAAAATCATAACTGTAGATTGTTTGGACCTGTGTATTGCCTATGGAATTAAGTAATTCAATACTGTTTTTAATAATAGCAGTTTGCTCAAGCTTTTCTAAAATATTATTTAATTCATTCTGCAAGATTTTACCAGATTGAAATAGTATATATATATATATATATGCAACTTCATAAATATTAAGTTTCCAACGCAACCGAGGGTGTGAACAATTGTAAAGTAGCAAGAATAATTAATTTTATAACTTATTTTATATAAGCTGATGAATGCTCACAAGTCAACAAACACGGAGACACTATATCTTAAAAGCGAAAACAGAAGACATTAAAACGTACATTCTTAGCGTAACATTCAAGGAAACAGAGAGCGCGATTTTCCATTTTCAATACAAAAATTTAGAGTTCCACAAACAACAAACTTTTAGAATCATTCGCCGGACTGCGAGATTCGAATTCACCTGCTAATTGCTCAGGTTCGAAAGGCAGATGAGAAATAACGTCAGCAGTGTGTCGTCATGGCATCTGTTGATGAAAACCCGGTTTCAGTTAGATGATTACTCCAGCTAGGCATGAATTTATTAATATGATAGGAGGTAGTGCAATGAATGGGATAGTCCAGGGCGAAAATGAATTAAATGAAAACTGTCAAATGACATTTGCAACAGGAAATCATAACATATATATAATATTTTTAAGACCAGTTAAAGCATCGATGGAGCTCTGAAATATCGAAACTAACAGTATGTATAATAATTAAATTCAAATTACAGAACATTCGAATTTTATTATTTTTGCTATTTTACTTTTACTTCTACTATCCTATCTTCTGCTTTATATTATCTTTGACTGTTCTAGTTTCCTCTGCACTAATTTACAAACAGTGTAAACACAACTTATGTAAACATTTACGAGAGCTATACAGTTTGGATACAAATGAATTATTATGATCAGATAGAAGGATCATTGTTAATTGGGTCGGTGATTATCGGTGGAACTCTCATTGTACTTTATAGATGATCCAATTCGTAACTAGGACCCAGTAAGTGTAAACATCATTCATAGTTGATGCATACCTTTGGTCTCTGCTTACAGCAAAACATACGTATACTGCTCATTGATTTGACAAATTCATGTATCGGAAGAAAGGGCAACCTATGAGACTAAAAAGGCTGGAGCATAAAATGGTAGAAATTTGACTTAGCTTTTAGGCTTTCAGACCTTGCTTGAGTTAGATGAAAGGGCTTTCACGACCTGTATGTCCTTAAAAGTAATATATACTCCCAACAAAAATCATCTATTCCTCCCAGTGTCCTCCATGCCATGGTGAAGCGACCTACAGAGGTCTAAAGGAGACTGATGATTTTCTTGATTTGGATCATCTTCGAGTGCATAATCTTGTGAATTTAGTCTACAAGGGCGATTACTTTTTGTAATTTGTAACAACAACTTAGAATTTGCGCTCAACTATAAGGTCATTTAAAGTGCTGTACATCTTGTACGTTTTAAATAGGTCACTAAATAGAACATATTTATTTTTAGAGATGAATCTTGCTTTGAAAAGAGTTCAATAATTAGTAGAAAAAAAAACTCAGTTATTTCCAAATCATTAATCTAACTACAGCTCATGGAAATTTCTGAGTTATTTTCTGCGATTCCATTTCATTTGATTACAAGACTCTGTACCTATCATCCATGATGTATCTAGCAAGGTGGTAAATCTGCAATTCTTTACGCTCAATGTAAGGTATTTCCTTTCATGGTTACCGAAGATTATATTTCAGCAGGATTGCGCCCAGCCATAAGTCTAGAAGAAATTATTTCTATAGATTATCTTCTTGTTTGTGTCAAACAATTTCTTCGCTAGTAAGAGTGTCATGTCTTTCTCAAATAGAGAATGATTGGTGTCATTTCACTGCCATTTCCAAAGTCTCACGATCTTTCCAATTTCACTAAACGTTTGGAAGGAGTTTGTCTAGATTCTATGTAATTGGTATTCAACAATTCTACGAATAAATACAAAGTTGGAAAATAATTTTTAAAGGACATGTATTCACAAATGGTTTTATAACTAGTCACTTTATTTTAATTGTTTTCCTCTTCAATAGAACTTTTTCAATTTCTCTGAAAGCTTACTTGTTATTTTCATATACCATATACGGAGATTGTTCAGATTGTTAGAAATCTAATCTCGTGAATAGTAATTTTCAACACAGTTGGCCATTCTATGTCCAAGAACAAATTCTTGACAGTAGAATAAGTGTTCGTTTGTTTCAGTCGGTTGAAAATGCTTCTTGTAGTGTCGTATTGAAATGAGATTCCGAATCTTGCCTAATGTAATATATGGAGAGTAAATCGGTTTTTTCTTGCAAAAGGAGTTCCGTCAATTCAGAGTTTTAACGAAATAAAAACTTTTTAAAGGAAAGGGTATAATAAGCTGTACTAAGTGTACATGATGTAATGAATGTACAGTTTGCAAAAAAAAAAAGGGGGGGGGGGAGGAAAAGAAGAAAGAACGATGGAAAAATAACTCAAAACGTTGTTATAACGCGAAAAATCGTAGCCACTTTCTTTTGGAATCGTAAATAGATTCTCCTCATTGAATTTTTGATTAATAGGAAAGAAATTAATGCCGAGTGGTATTCAAAAAATTATTAAAACTACAGAGAGAGATATTGAACGAGAGAAGGAAAATATGAATGAAGTGAGTGATGCAGAACCTCTTCTCTGAATTAGATATTCCCTATAAAATTCATTTTTTGGAGATTTACCCATTAATTATTTATTTAACTATGCCAAATAGAGTGATCGTATATTGGGAGAAGAGGCTCTGTTCATAGATTAGAATAGAGAATTAGAATCGCTCAAAGCAATGACTCTCAAATGAAAGACCATCGTTTGGTGCATCATGAAATTTATTGAAACGTGATCATTGACTTAACGTACTTGGAGAAGTATGATAGTGTTGTTCCAATCGTTAACCATTTATTCGTGTTCAGGAATGTAGGCATAATGTGTAACTCGCGAGTATTACATATTTATGTTAATATATCCGTGTGAGTGCAAATACCACAGGTCGTATGTGAATGTGTCAAATTCCTGGCGAATTTCTGATTTAAGTGTTTCGCCAGGAAGGATAGAGGGCAGAAACAAAGATAGAGAAAGTGCTCTTTCCTTCTAAAATTGCGATGCACACTTCAGAAGATTAAACATTCAATTATCCTCTTCAATCTTTCATGTGTAGAATCAGAGTCCAAAAAGGACTATCCCAAATTAAAACCATTTTTTTTCTCATGATCGTAGGGACAACTACTTTCAAGAGCTTATTTGTCGCATGACAATGCACGTCCTACAGTCTACGCTGCAAAGCATCGCTTTGACTTACTTGGTTGGGACACCTTTAACCACCCTCTCAAAGCCCTGATCTATGTCTTCAGATTGTTATTTTTTTTTACTTCTCTGAACTTGTTTATGGGTAAAGAATGTTTCGACTTCCTTAAAGGTCCAGAGTTCCTCCAAAAATGAGCCAAGTTGGCGGCAGGAAATTTTTTGGCAATGGTATAAGAGAGATCTTCCCTCTGCTCACAAATAATGTAGCATAGAGAATGAAAACGATATCGTCAAAACCGATAAATGCCACTTGTTTTGAATATGCAAATTTTTCAAAAATATATTATCTTCTTGATTTTTAAGAAAAGGAGCATCATTATTTTTTCGACAGCTCTCGCATATCATATTTAATACAAATTTGTATCATTATGATAAATTATTCATCTTTAATGCATCAAGTTATTTTTCCCTAGAGTGTGCTTTGTGCAAATTGTATCATAAGAAATGTTCTATCGTTTATCAATTTTTAATATTAATAAGATACTTTTATATTGCGTGATGCTTTTCAGAAATAAATGTCGGTTTATCATAAAAATGCTAATAAATATCAATAACGTTAGAAATAATGTAACTAAATAGTGATGATTTTTGAATCAATTATCAAATTTTGATTATCAGTAACCAGAAAAACAATCATTTATCAACAAGAAAAACTAATTTGAAAGAATCTCATTTGGATAGGCAACCAAAAAGTTTTCATTGATAATCAATAAACCAAGTTATAAAATGTAGAATATGGTTAATTAATTATTAGTTAACATTCATGAAACATTGACAACCAGTCACTAGACAACTGATGAGTGATCAAAAATTACGCCTAAATTTGTGAAGAATTATAAAACATTTCGTATGCTACGGTCCGGCGGCGGGAACACCATATTTTCTCTGTATAAAGTGACATGAAAAGGAGATATAGGGGGAGTTCGAAGTACCAGAGATAAAAAAATATATATATAAAGCAGACGGGATAGACATAGATTTATGACCTTCGGGAGAAAAAAAAAGGGGGAGCTGCGCAGAGCCTGGAGAAAATACAGGGGTCTCGTGCGCAGCTTATGTCAGATGATAGGAAGAAGCAGGTTTGAAGTAACGGTAGATGCGCACAGCGGCAATAAAACCAGTCCTGGGCGCATTTACGTCATAAGTAGGAAGAGCTAGCTTCGTTGGGATCGGCTGATCAAACACAGTAGATCAACCAATTTGAATGGAGTGAATCAATGCCATAAAGTAAGATAGAGTTTTGGCCTTGTGACGTTTTCAGTTTTGGGAGTAACAGTGTTAGAATGTAACACATGATCCACGAATTGTAGACCATTGGAAATCCAAGCGATACGTAAGTGGTCGGTTAGAGGGTTTCATCGAATCGCGGGAGGACCTTGATGCCTCTAAAGACCAGCCGTGCAGCCGAGGCTGATGCACCTTAAATCTGTCGAGGGTCAAAGTCCTCCCGTTGGCATGTGTGAAATTTTAGAATGGGAGGTGTCAGCTCAGGTATCGTCCACTCCATTTGACCGAGGTTCAAAATTACTAGTTCCGTCGCCAATAGCCTTCACATCACGACAATTACATTAAATAGATGTAAATTTTTTCAAATGCCTGATAAGTTAGGAACGAGGTTTTTGAAATAATGTGGAGTGAAACAGCTTTTTTTTTTTTTTTTTTTTTCTTTCTAATTTGATAATTATCCTCGTCATGTTAAATTATAAATATCAAACGTTCATAATTTTTCATCAATTTTTTTACTGTTAATTTTTTTTAAAAAATAAAGTCATAATGCCAAAAACCACCTATATTATATGATTTTAACAAACATTTATCAAACTCTTTTGTAGTATAAATTTAAAGAATAATCTTGTCTAGAATCTAATCTTTGGATGGTTGTTCCAACAGACTTTCTTCCACCTAATTGTCTTGGGTAAGAATCTTAATATATGATGTTATAACTCTATTAGCTGATGCCGTACAATGAAGTAGCAGTCATTGTTACTTTAGAAAACGAGGGGCAGATTGCTGCTCAACCTTCAACTGGCAACATTCGTAACTTACTTGAATAAATGCATTGTGTATACCATTTTTATGTTGAACTACAAAAACATATTTGAAATCTAATGATCTCCTGACCTTATCAAGATGACATACCGATGTAATATGGCCCCGACTCAACAACTATACCGAAAAGAATTGGTTAGCTGAAATGTATACTCGATTGCGACAAGTTTTTGCCGTGACACACACACACACACACACACACACACACACACATATATATATATATATATATATATATATATATATATATATATATATAATCTGCCAAAGACTTGTTATAAAAGTGGACATACTTCACAAACCCGAGTTAACCTAGGCTTTAAGAACTTTAGTATTTTTCACTACAAGAGAATTATTAGTATATAAGTGATGATTATTCAATACTCGACAGCAAATAACATATGCGCAGTCGAGTGTTCACTAAATACACTACCCAAGCATGAATTACAAGTAAACATTACGGAAAAATCTGACTCTAAATAAAGTGCTATTACATGTAATACGGCTTTTAATAAATTACGCAAGGCATTTTAAATGGAGAGGTTTAATTTAAATGGGGACGCGAATGTATGATCTTGTAACTTTATACGGTTCAACACATAAAGTCAGTTTGGAACACTTCAATTTGTATATTCTGTTGAATTCCTCCGCGAAAACATAACTCAAATTCGCATGAATAAACATTGGTTAGAGAAAATATTATTCAATTTTTTTAAACCCCATAAAACTCGACTGGGTGTATAATATGCTTAAGAAAATTATATTCTTTATTCTATAAGAAACTTTTCTTCTATTTACAGGAATAGATACACCAGGAGTTCTTCAACTTCCCCCCGCCAATTCACATTCTCTCATATGTGGAGAATTGACAACGGCTGTGGGCATAATCTCGACACCAACAACAAAAGGACTGCGCCCGAACCTGTTGCTGAGGTGCTTTCTTTCCAACCCTCATCTTGAGACAAGTGCATTTTGTGTGTGGTGCTAATCCCAGTGGTCTCAGTCCCTTTCGTTCTCTTAGCCCCTCCCACCCCCTCTTTTGAAACCTACCCCTTTTTTCTCGCCGACAATATATCGTGACAGAAATGCACAAAAGACTATTTCGAAGACTATTGGGCAAGTATTTCTCCCTTCATGAACATAGTCATTTTCAAGAAAGATTGTGATTGGTGGAAAATTCAAGTACTGACGATTTTGAACACAAAGCAGATTGGACAATACGTCTGCAGTGAACAGAATCGATTGAATTTCGGATCACGTGTGCGATTTCGTAAGGTGGAAGCTGAACGTCTTGCGTTTACTGCTGGAGTTGTGATTGATTGACAAATGCAATTTTTTTATTTGCTTATACAATTATAATACATTATGATAATGAATTCAAGTTTTAATGTCATTTTAATAATAAAACGCAATTTAAGGACATTAAGCCTAATTCGATCAGATTCCTCGACAAAATGTTTATGTATTTAATACTTTATATATTTTTATTTAATTTCTTGATTTATACAAGCAGGACGTAGTGATGATAAATAATTTCCTCAATTGTTTCCAGCTAAGTCTGTTAGATCAATGAGAAAATAGTATTGGATAATTTTAGAATTCTGCGTCAGTATTTGAATTTTTGAGTTACTGGCATTAAGTTATTAAAAGTAGATAGTAATTTTGTTTATAAATGCACAAATTACGATGAACCAAGTAGTAGTTTCTCATTTTTTTAAAAACAATGTATTATTATTATAGAATTTCGGAAATATCAAACACATGCCTTTTTATTCAATATGTAATCTATTAACATAAACTGAAAAAATTCCCCTCATTTAAGTAATCGAAAAGATACATTTCGAATACCTTATGGAGACTATAAAATTATCGACTTGATATAAAATTTTCTTTCCTTTGTTTTGAAATAAATGTTTTAATAAAATTTTCATAGTGAACTCAAAAGAACCGTAGACTAAAATACAAAATTATTCAAATTTCTTAAATGTTTCGTTATAACTTTAAGCTTAACAAATCATATTATTTTCTGCTTAATTCGTAATGAAACTAATTGAAATTCTTTTCCTGAAACCAAGAATGGGAGACGTGTTACCGCATAATGTAGCTACAAGTTATTTTAATTTTTTTTACTTTGAAAAAAATATAGGATGCTTTATTCAAAATATTTCAAAGCATGTTACATGTATAATTTCTCTTTAATGGGTATTCAACCATTTTAAAGAATGAATAAGATATCAATACCACAAGAATATCGTTGAAACTTTTAAATAGTACATTCAAATGGATATAATTAGTCATTCATTAAAATTTAATTAATTATGTAGATCAAATACCTCTTTTGCTGTTACGCTTAAGAGTGATAATACGACAATCAGTAATCAAAACATGCAATTTTTTTTTCTTTTATTTTTCTTTATTCGAAAAGTGTAATAAATTTCAAAACATATTGAACATAATTTTAATTACAGTATGGTGTACCATAAACAAATGCGTTTCATATACGAAAATTAGAAACATAAGTATAAGTATTTTGCCTTTACCATTTCAAAAAGGAATTTATCGTTTATATCATAACTATATAACATTATTTAAATAATCAATTATATAAATCCTAACTGAATAGGGTGTGAGGTTGTAAATACAGAAGGTACTTTTCAATCTTCATGTGGGCGTTTGTCAGTTGGTTAATGTATTTTTACAGAATTCTGCTGTGTAGAATACATTTCAATGTGCCACGTATTTTCCGAATTGTAATAACATATTATGCAATGATTCTGCAAATACGTATTTAGTTGTCGGTTAACACTAAATTTACACTCGTCATCGATATTTTTCATTTAGTGCCAAGTGAAAAAAATAGATTTGTTTGCTAATTATTACCATTATGCCAAATTTTTGTTTGTGTGGATTCGTCATATGGGTGTGTCCTTTTTTGTAAAAAAGAAGACAAGCACACACACAAAAAAGTTAACAGTTAAATGGAATAGATGAATTCCGATGAAACTGATCAAATATATCATAACTTAGTTGTTAGAAAAATTGAGTTACACATATCTTAAGTGACTCCTATTAGTAAAAATATACATATTATTTCAATTAATTTAGAGTTTACAATTACATTATAAAAATTAGTGGTAATTTATTTGACATTAATGATTTCTAAATATGCTTTTCCCCCTTATAATGTGCATAACATTTGAAGATTCAAATTTGCCTAGAATAATTAAAAAGGTTTTTAATTAATTTTAAAACTCTTTAATTATTCTACGTACATTTACAAAAAAATTGATATTTAATTATTCTAAGCAATACATTTGCAGAAATAAACGCAGAGTAAAATTTTTAAATAAATATACTCAGTATCGAATTATTAAGATAAGCGGCCAATATAGTCAATACAATACGTTTGAACACACTCCATGAATATGATGTTTTTCATTAAAAGAAATAATTAAAGCATAAACCTATTTATAGGATACAATGTAAATGTTTAATAAATGTCTTTAAAATCTAAATTTATTATTAGTTTTTACCAAGTAAATATACCTTTTAGAATATATTTCTAATCTTATTTAACAATGACACATAACATAGAAACATATTCACGCGATTTTGCTTTCGCTAAAGAAGGAAAAATTCCTTTAACTAAAAAGAAAAAAACCTGTATGCCAAACTAGCTTTCCTTTACGCCAAGTTCATTTCAAGTCGCCAAGTTCATTTGCCACGCAATCATCTATCAGTTAACCGACAAGCTTACTAGTTGGAATGTGATTGGTGTAGGTGCTACGGACGTGTTGTGATTTTCGATACTTTAATGCACAATATTTGAGAGATATTACTCCCGTGTACTGTTGAAAGAAAATCAGAAATAATCATTTCTGAAAACTTGTGTATAAGCAACATTTTCTATTTTGAAATATCCTGCATATTATTATATACTCTTAGCTGCAGATTGAAAATCAATTTGGTGATCGCTGCCTTGGATAAAGGTGATTATAAATTGTACGAAAACATAACACATATATCTGTAAATTAATACAAAACTACGTCGAGGTTGGAACTGTATATACATAAAAAAAAAGTTTTTAAAGTTTGAACGAGGGTTGCCTAGCAACGTAAGTCAGAATTCTTTTTACGATATTCTAAACACGAACTGAAGTAAAGGATAAAGTGTTTTTTTTAGGAATCAACTTGTGTTCAGCCTCCACAATCCTGTTTTGTAAAAAAAAATGTTGAAAAGGAATATAAAAAAATATGTGATGTGTGTGTTCTTGTAAAATAATCATTAAAGAATTTACTTTTCAATAAAATTATTACTGTGACTTTGTCTCATTTATTTAGAGTAGATATATGCTTCCATCTTTAATTGAAATACGTATTAATTGTATTAATCTTAAATTACCATATATA